>VMKM01000960.1:0-203360 GCA_008360985.2 Macquaria ambigua
TCAAAAAGATGCTGAAAAGCTAGTCCATGCATTTGTTAAGTCTGGATTATTGCAACTCTCTATTATCAGTCTGCCCCAATAAGTCCCTTAAGACTCTCCAGCTGATCCAGAATGCTGCGGCACGTTTACTGACAAGAACCAGGAAAAGAGATCATATTTCTCCAATATTAGCTTCTCTACACTGGCTCCCTGTAAAATCCAGAATAGAATTTTTAATTAGCTTCTCTTCACTGGCTCCCTGTAAAATCCAGAATAGAATTTTAAATCCTTCTCCTCACCTTCAAAGCCCTAAATGGTCAGGCACCATCATATCTCCCATATCGCTCCCAGAATGCAGGGTTCCTTGTGGTTCCTAGAGTCTCTAAAAGTAGAATGGGAGCCAGAGCCTTCAGCTATCAAGCTCCTCTCCTGTGGAACCAGATCCCAGTTTGTGTACGGGAGGCGGACAACCTCCTCACATTTAAGAGTAGGCTTAAGACTTTCCTCTTTGATAAAGCTTCCAGTAGGGCTGACTCAGGTGACCCCTGAGCCACCCTTTAGTTATGCTGATATAGGCCTAGACTGCCGGGAGACTTCCTATGATGCACTGAGCCCTCTCTCCTCCTCTCTTCCTCCATCTGTAAGCCCCATCCCATCAATGTTTTGTTACTAATTCAACTCTTCCCGTAGTTGTGTGCTTTCTCTCCCCTTTCTCTCCTTCTGTTGCTTTCTGCAGGTGTTTCTGCCTCCGGAGCTGTAGGGTCTGGATCTATGGTTGCGGCCACCTGCTGCCCCCGTGCTCCTGCTCTGCACCCGCTGCTGCAGTTGCTGTTGCTATTATTATTAGTGTTGCTGCTATAATGTTGCTCTTAGTGTTGTTTCTGTTGGTGTTAACATCCATACCATTACCGCAACCATTGCGTTACATCCCTGTGTAGAACTGTATTGTGCTGCTGTATGTTCTCTTTCCTCCTGCTCTCTCTCTCCCGCTCCCCCCGTCCCCCTTCAACCCAACTGGTCGAGGCAGATGACCGCCCACCTAGAGCCTGGTTCTGCTCGAGGTTTCTACCTGTTAAAAGGGAGTTTTTCCTTGCCACTGTCGCATAGTGCTTGCTCATGGTGGGGACTGTTGGGTCTCTGTAAATATAAAGAGTCGGTCTAGACTTGCTCTACTCGAAAAAGTGCCCTGAGATAACTTTGTTATGATATGGCGCTATATAAATAAAACTGAATTGAATTGAATCTAAATTCCAGGAGTCTGTGTTGAAATTGGCTCATGATGAATCTGGACACTGGGGTGTTAGGAAGACCTATGATCGAGTCCTACGGCATTTCTTTTGGCCGCGTTTGAAAAAAGATGCTGCTGCATATATCAAACCACGTCACACGTGTCAACTTACTGGTAAACCTAACCAGAGCATAACACCTGCCCCTTTGTTCCCTATTCCAGCCGTCAGCCAGCCTTTTGAACACCTAATAATTGATTGTGTGGGTCCGCTACCTCGTTTTAGGTCTGGCGTGCTTTATCTCCTCACGGTGATGTGTCAAAGTACCAGTTACCCGGCTGCATACCCATTGCGCACGATAAGGGCTAGGTCGGTGGTGTGCGCTCTTACCCAGTTCATCTCGATTTTTGGTATTCCAAAAATCATTCAAACTGACCAGGGTTCGAACTTTTCCTCCCATCTGTTCGCTCAAGTGTTGAAACAACTTCATGTCAGGGCATCTGCCTATCATGTGCAAAGTCAGGGGGCATTGGAACGTTTCCATGAGACACTGAAGTCACTGTTGCGTGCTTATTGTACCCAAATGGGGGGAGACTGGGAGGAGGGTTTGCCCTGGTTGATGCTGGCAGCTAGAGAGGTGACACAGGAGAGCATGGGGTTCAGTCCAAATGATTTGGTGTTTGGGCATACAATGTGTGGCCCGTTGACTTTGCTATATGATCAGTGGAAAAAAGCAGAACCTCCTAAAAGTCTCATTGAGTATGTGAATGGGTTTCGGCATAGGCTGTATGCAGCTGGAGAGCTGGCAAAGCAGAATTTGTCATCTGTACAAGGCAAAATAAAAAAACTGTTTGATCGGCGTGCGGAGCACCGTGTATTTTGTGACGCACCTCATTTAGCAGGACATAGATGTGAGAGATGCTCAGCCAGTTAGGCAGCGATTCTATCAAGTATTTGGATGCTGAAGTAAGGTACACGTTAGACCATGGGATTGCCGAGCCCTCTTCGTCAAGTTGGGCATCACCGTGCTTGATGGTTCCTAAATCAGACAACACCCCTAGGTTTTGTACTAATTTTTGCAAGGTGAATGTGGTGACTAAGCCAGATTCCTTTCCGCTTCCACGTATGGAAGATCAGCCAGGCCAAGTACGTTGGTAAGTTTGACTTACTGAAGGGGTATTGGCAGGTTCCTTTGTCCGAGCGGGCGCGCGAACTGTTTGCGTTTATAACGCCAAATGGGTTGTACTCCTATAGAGTCATGCCTTTCGGGCTGCATAATGCCCCGGCGACATTTCAGAGGCTTATGACCAAAGTTGTGGGGGATTTGGAGGGATGTACAGTCTATTTAGATGTGGTGGTGTATTCGGATACATGGTCATCTCATTTGGAGCACATCCGGGCTCTGTTCAGCCGCTTGGCTGAGGAGCGTCTCACGGTCAACCTCGCCAAGTGTGACCTTTTGTTTGGTTTATTTGGTTTAAACCATTTAAATTTTTTAAACTAAAAATTAAAATGTTTGTTTTTCTTTAATAAACTTATATACTTTTGAGTTTAAAACCGTGTACCTCCCGTTTTTTTTGTCCTGGCTCACGAGCCAGGTCATGACAATCCACATTTCTCTCACTTGCGTCTTTTACTTGCGTCTCTGTCCCTCCCACCAGGTATGCATGGAGAGCACAAGGAAACCATGTGAGGAGAGAAGAAACAAGGAAATCTGTTTTTAGAGAAATGAGACGTCCTTTCCTCTGAAGTGTCACGTGAAGCGACGTCCATTTTTGATGACGGCGGCAGCTGATCACAGCTGGATCAGCAGCTAGTCTGGTTAACAGCTGTAGAGACTTTTGATGGAGTTTGCATCTGCACACATGTGCACTGCACTAATACTAATAAAAAGGCACACAGTTATCACTGGCAGAGCAGCAGTGTTTTCTCTCTGTAGCCTGTTACCTGTTTAACAAACACCTGCACATGAACAACCTGCACTCTGTATTTGTATTGTGTACTGTGTCCTGCGTTTATTATATTAATTATTTGCATCTGTATTTGCAGTTGTTATTTCTTTTTATCTAATTTGCCATGTATTTTCCAGATTTATTAATTTATTCAAAATGTTCATATCCGAGTCTGTGTATTAATTGTACTAAAATTTGTATTTATAATTATATTTCACTGACGTTTGTATAGTCTTAACTTTTTCTGAGATTCTTTTGTGGGGTTATTTCTGACAACATTCTTTAAATCTTAAATTTTTCTGTCCAGAACTGTTTCCTGTTCCTTGTCTTTCTTCTTGTATGCAGTGTATGAGATGATTTTCCATCTTAAAACAGCTATTCATGTTTCCCAAAGTAATGATGCTAAGGTATTTGGAGAATAATTTATCTCTAGGAAGGATGTCCACTCTTCTTAATAAAACTGTCCAAATCTGCCTTTGAGGAGAGATTTGTTAAAAAGCCAACTGGTGACGGCTTTATGTTGATAACGGGAACAGGAGGCAGATTTGTGACTGTGTAATAATTGAGTGGCTGGTTAAGAAAACCGGTCACCACACATAATGTGATTATGTGTGGTGACATAATGTGATTATGTGTGGTGACTTGTGAGGAAAATGACAACTCTTTAGCAGTGGCATGTTGTGGTCTCCAACTATCACCATGACCAAAGAGATTTCCAATCGTTTTTTATTTTGCAGCATCAATTTCAACATACATTTGAGTGATAACAGGTTATGGTGCAGCTGTTAATATGAAGACCAAAATATTAGTGCTAATGTCTGTCTGTCTAGTATGTATATATGTGTGGTGTGTGAGTGTGTGTGTGTGTGTGTCTCTGTGACTGTGTTTTCTGCGCATGACAATAAAGCTTCGAATCTTGAAAGTTACCTAAACTGATGTGGCTGCCTTACATAAATTGCAGTACTGTTCCACTTCCAACCAGCAGAGTGCAGTGAAGTACAATGAGGTTCCTACATATTCTCAGTTTCAACATTATATTCTTTCTATAACTTGAATTTCTCGTCTGGGGTTGAATTAATTCTTTGGTATGAAGAGTTGTGAACAGGTAAATAATCCAATATAAGGAATGATAGCAGGTCTACAACTACATATTAAAACAGGTACAGATATTAGTGTTCACTAGTTGTGCAATTCCAAAATCTTTCAATCAACTGCTCAATTCTGGACCAAGAAATGTCGTAACAAATGTACCATTCCTTGTCAAGTGGAAAATCCAGCCAAGTAAGAGCAGAGATATTGCTTATAAATCAGTTTAGTAATTTAGCACAAAGCCTTTCATCCACATGTGGAAATTAATTTTGCAGTTCCCTCACAATATAGTTTTCCCTGACTAACTGAAATGCACACAGAAAACCTTCAAAACCAAGAACAGGACAGATCCTCCTCAATTAAAATTCAAATGCTGCCCCACAGAGGGGGTGAGGGTGGGGGTGGGGCTACTATGCTCATTCTGTTTTCCATGTAGATCATTTGAATGCTGGAGGGCAAATCTCTAGTCCACAAACCCCAGGGACTTTCATCACACACAAGACATACATTCTTTCTCATTATCCACGCTTTCATGTCAACTCATCTACGTAACATTTTAAATACCATCACTTCATCTGTAAAAAGGTCATGGTCTTGTCCCAGTAGTTAGATCAGGCTCAGATTTAGCCTTTGGTGCTTTGTTTTGGACACATTCATCTGAGGCATCTGCATGTCTTGCACTTCTCTTCTTAAAGGAAGGTTGGGGTAGAGACATGTTATTATCCTGTGTTTTTTAGAAATCCTGCTCATGGTGGAGAGTAGAGCAGAAACAGTGAGCATGAACAAAAAATCATTAAAAACGTTCCAACAAAAAACCCCTTCTGTCAGGGAGGCCGACAGAAGGGGTTTTGTTGTAGCCAGGCCTTGAGGCCTTGAGCTGAAACCACTGACTTAAAAAGTCATCTTAATCAGGCTGGAAGTAGTGCAGCCAAGCTGGAGTAGTGATTTGTCTTTGACCAATGGGTGTCTGAATATCTATATTTAAGAGAGTATTAGAGCATTTTCCAAACCTTTACATTTGTCTTTGAATTCTTTGATCATGAAGGATTTTATTTTAGGTGGTAACGGCATGAGATATTGTGGGAGCTCCCTTTTCTACTGGACAGTGTTTAAGTAGTACACAAATGACAATAAATGAATGCTGCTCCTTGCACTTTTTTCATAAAAATATTACATCTCTTTCCTGTAAATTAATCCTGCAAAGTTGCAAATCAATGAGATTTATTCTAATTTATGGCAGTTTGGGATTTTTATGATTTGTGCATCAATGTGATAAAATACCTTAAAGAGGTACTCCACACTTAAATGTGATTTTTGAGCTGTAAACTAAATGATATGACTGTACAGGGATGAAACACATCAATGCTGGTGTTAATATTTACATTTCTTACCAAATTTATAAAAATCTGCATTTCATGGTTTGAAAATGGCTCAACACGCCATCTACTGTTTTAAATCAGTCCTGAACCTGTGAGGCCAATGCTGACAGAGTCAGCCGGTTGGGACCTATTTAATTCTCTGCATTAGCCAAAAACAGACATTCCTGTCTAGTTTATTTTACCCATAAATGGTTACTAAATGAGAATTACCAATTCACAATATGTATCGATACTGCAATATAAAATGACACATACTGTGAGGATTTTATCCAAATTGCCCACTCCTACAACCCAGGTAGCTGTGTTTGGATCTTTTGCTACTAACCAATTGGGATGGAGGAGATCTGAGTGTAGATATCCAGCATGCGGTTGCCGTCCACATCCACCAAGTAGTTCCCCCTGCTCTCCTCATAGTTACAGAAGAAGTTGACTGCCCCAACATTCTGGGAAGAGACATGTTCTGCATTAAGAACAGCATACAGTGTAACTTAACCTTCCTGTAATAACTTGGCAGCACACACACACACACACACACACACACACACACACACAAATAACAAATGCACCTGTCATAAGACACACACCAATAATCATACTGTGAGTATATACTGTATGTATGTAACCCTGGAACAGTCTGCCTGATGATCTTAGGGTTTTTAGTTCTTAGTTTTTAAGTCTTAATCATTGGTTTTTCATGCTATTTTTAGTCTTGCAAAAATTATATTTTTGTTTTTCACTTTTTTGACTGTGCTGTTTGAATCTTGCTCTGTGAAGCACTTTGGGCTGCATGTTTGTACGAAAGGTGCTATATAAATAAATTTGAGTGGAGTATAAATGAGTCCAACATTTCGGTGAATGTTACCTAGAACCACATGAATCATGTGTATCATTTTAATCTCTGTGTTTCAGGTCTTTGTCATTGTTTGCTTAGCTTTGCTCAAATAGTGGAAACACATGGAAACTACTAGTCTATGCAACCAAATTACGCCTTCCAACAACTCCAAAGCTGTCCTGTATCTTGTTCATCAACACATGCAGAAACAGAAATGTAAAAACAAGACATTGAGTCTTTAGGAGCGAATATGGCTCTGAAGTGGGGTTTTTTTCTGTCCACAGCCTCTCAAAACTCTTCTCCTAATAGTGATTAAATTTATTTGATGATTAAAAATACAGAATAACGCTGTGCAGCAATAGTTACAATCATCAAGGAATAAAACACAATAAAGCCTAAAAAGCTTATTTCCATTATGGTCCAACATACGACAAATGACACAACAAAAACATAAAACCTTAACACCAGTCGAGACAAAGCATACATACAATGCCAGGTTGGCACAGCCAGTATGTTCTGAGCTGTCTTCATAATATAAATCAGGCTACAAGTTACTGAGAAGGCCACTTTGAAGACATGGGTAGAGATGTTAATTATAAAGCTGATGATTAATCACCTTAAAGAAGCTGATCAATCAAAAATATAACCAATGTATGTTGTGTACTACAGTATATCCCTAGCTCTGTGAGACATAAGACACAAACACATAAACCTCTTCAGATAGCTGGAGATTCCAAACCTGCTTGACCCTGACTTCATAGCAACTATTAACACTCACATGGGTATTTTCCTGGAGGCTAATGGCAGGATCAGACTACAGATATTTTTGGGTGGGAAGCTGGAATCATTCATAGTCACTGGGCAGTGTCTTGAAAGTTGTCAAATTAGGCAAAAGAAGGCAAAACATTCTGACACACTAGTCTTTTAGTCTGTATGTCAGGCCATTATCAGGCTCATATCATGAGGTCTGATAGCAGCATAGCTCGAACTCACACTGTTTAAATCTTATACATTTGCAGAGCTCTTGGAGCTTTGTATTTTTCTAGCGTTTTAGAGCTCAGGTGAGGCAGGTGGTCAGTGGCTGGAAAGGGGACCCATTTAATAACTGGTTTATTAAGAAACAAAACAAGAAACAATGAACTACCCAGTGTTACTTATGGACCCTGGGCTTTGCTTCAGTCCTTCAATGTGGCACTTGGCACTACATGGTGATGTCAATGCAACACTCGCAATGAAAGTGCAAATTTATTTTTTGCATACGCAAAACAAACATTTGTGAAAAACGATTCTGCAAACATTTGCATGTCACACACACACATACACACACACACACACACACACACCTCAGCTCACCTGGATTTCTCCCAGCTGTTTCATCAGCTCCTACAGATTGGAAAAAAATAATATCAGTAATACCTGAGGAAGGGATGGAGTGTACTGGTGTGTGTGTGTGTGTGTGTGTGTGTGTGTGTGTGTGTGTTACTTGTGATCGTGGGCCAGGGACTGAAGTTTTCATGGAGGGTCCATCGTAGTCAAACTCCACCTGGGTCTTCGGTGCTGCCTTGCTGACATATCTGCACGCTGGTAGAGAAAACATAGACAACAATAATAAATAATCTACACACACACACACACACACACACACACACACACAATAGTGAGTGTGTTTACATGCTATCTGATATCCCTGTTATGATCAGGTGTTTGGTTGTGTATTTGCACATGTGAATATCATATTCTGGTTTCAGAATTATTTTTAATGTTATCTTATGTAATCTTTATTTAACCACAAAGTCTCTTTGAGATACATTATCTCTTTTACAAGAGAGACTTGGCCAAAATGGCATGGCAAGTTAGGTTTTACATAGTTACATAAGAACCCACATCATTCATTTACAACAATCACATATAGCACAACAAAGAGAGATATCTTTTGCAGATGTGACTGTGATGATTCTACGGTCTTTGTTAGACTGTGACTTCCAGCAAGCACTGGGATACTTTGTTGCTGAGTGTGAAGCTGCTGGGACAACAGTCAGCACCTCCAAGTCTAAGGCCATGGAAAACTGAGGTGCTCCCTGTGGGGTCAGGAGTGAGATGCTGCCACTAGTGAAGTGGTTCAAGTGGCCAGCAGACTAAAGACACTTCCCCAGCACAGTCTGCTATGGCCCTTCCTGGTGTTAAGTGAGCAGTATAGTTTACTGGTAATTTGGACCTCAAGGTACTTATAAGAGTCCACCATCTCTATTTCCTCTCCCTGAATGATAATTGGGGCACTACCAACTTCAGAATTTTGCTTTTGTTTCGGTTCAGATGGCTGTCGTTGCACCACGTGGCAAAGCTCTCTATCAGAACGCCTGCAAAGTCAGAGAGAGAGGAGAAATGGCACCTAAACAGTTCCTTGAGGGTGCTGGGATGACCCTTCTTTGTTACTGGGACAGTGCAGGAGCTCTTCTTTAGCTTAGGCACATTTGTCAGCCTCAGGGTGAGGCTGAAGAGGTGCTAGAAAACACCTGCAAGCTGTCCAGCACATGCCTTCAGTACCCTGGTGCTGATCTTTTCTGGCCCACTTACTTGTTTGTTTTGAGCTTGGAGAGCTTGTTCCTAAGGGTGTAAGTGAGCTATCCCACATCCACACATCCAACACATTGGTATACAAGAGGTCCATGGTTCTTATTCTCTTTTGTTGTACATTTCACATATTGGTTGAAATCATCACTGATTATTTTGAAGCTGCTTGGATGTTTTGTCTAAAGTCAAGCAATGACCATGTGGATGACGTTACATGTGCTCTCCGTCGCAGCAGATGTTGGAATGTAAACAACCATAACAATGGTGTGTGAAAATTCTAATGCCAGATAATATGGCACCATCAGCTCAATATCTGGAGTGCAAACGCATTCCGTCACAGTTACATGCCCAGGGTTACATCATCTGGAGTTAACATTTGTGGCACAGGGGGTAGAATGGCTCGCCCACTAATAACATGGTTAGCAGTTCAATCTCCAGCAACTGCTGTCCACAGTGTGAACCCCAGTTGGCCCCAGCACCTTGCATAGTAGCTTGCTGTCATCGGTGTGTGAGTGTGAATGGGGTGAATGAGAGGCAAATTGTAAAGTTCTGTATAAATGTATAAAGTTCTGTATAAAGTTTATAAAATGGACCCCAGCCACGTCTCAGTGAAGCAGAGCAAACTACGCTTCCTGTAGTCGTGTTCACTGTTGACCAAGACTGTTATTCCATCTACTGTACTTTGTTGGCAAGTGACCTTAAGTTGCCCATAATAATCAAGGGAAGACAGGGTTTAAGTCTCTTGTACTTATTATTCCCCTTTACTTGGTGTGGAAATATATTTGCCTTGGAGTTTGATATTATGGCTGGTTGTGAGACCACTTGCTCAACAGCTGAACTTAACTGCTGACATTAGTGACAACAATGCCAACCTCTACTGGTAAGGTTCATAGCAATTGTGGTTAATAGCTTCTCCTTTGAGGTTTTATGACTTGATTGAAGTTGAAGTTGCATTAGGAAACTGCATTTAGGTGGGCCCAGGTGGAAGTAGAGGTTAATTTAAGGTTACTGGTGCTACCTGATTTAAAAAAATAAATGGTGAAGGCAGCGATAAGGTCCAGTAGTCACCTGTTTCTTCCAAGAAACCAATATTTGTTTTTAGCTGTTGTAATTAAGGCTAGGCCACATTACTACGCTTTTGTTTTAAAACAGCGCATTATAACGAAAACAATCTCCGTACACACAAGCGTTTTATCATCGTTTCAGAAATTATCTCTGTCCATACTACATGCCTGGAAACGCATATTACATGACCATTCACGTGCACTGGGCATGCACGTGCCGGTGTAAACAGGTAGCAGATCGTGTACTCTGTGTTTGGTTGCTTAGTTGCAGAAAATACTACGAACAAAGAACAGCAATGGAGAAAAGTAAGAGCAGAGATTTCTCTGAATGGATTAAAGACCAGGTGGAACTGTTACTGAAAGTAAGTGTTGTAATTCGTTATTAATGTTGAATTAATCGCTGGTAGTCAAGGCTGATGTCGTTTGTTTTTGTCTGGAAAAGGGTCACGTGATAGGGGCATGACGAATCAAGGAAAGACACGTCGTGGCTGATAAAACTCAATCAGGGAGCGAACGTGGGTGTCTGTGTCATTGTTTTAAAAACGTCTCAATTTTTGCTCGTCCTCACTAAAAGGCAATCCGGAGTAAAACGGAGTCAGCAGCGTTTTAAAAGATCTCTGTTTTAGGGATTATAAAACGCTGGAGTAATGTGGATGTGCTAGGTGTAAATGTAGCAAAAGTTATATGTTTTAAAACAAAAACGTAGTAGTATGGATGTAGCCTAAGTTAAGCAGTGGAATTTGGCCTGGGAAAAGGGGTCATCAGCTATTAAGGATACCCTTTATCACCATTAAGTAGGTGATTTTGAGGGGTACATGACTGTGTTCAAATAAAAGTTTTAGTCCATTCCCACTGAGGACCTTTGTGTGCACTATCTGAGGAGATCAAAACTTGCTGCCAAGAATAATTTCTGTTTTAAAGCTGCATGTTTCCCGCTACCAAAGAGCGCAAGGTTGTTTGGATCTTGGTTAGTCACAATCATTTTTTTTCTTCATTGTTTTGTCGAAAAGCTCATTGTCATCAAATAACAAATCATCTCTCTTCCCACAGAATGTCTCTGACCTCCATCTCCTGGCAGACAAAAAGTTAGGACACCTCTGGAGCTCTCCTAAATATCAGCACGGATAGGAGTCATTTCATAGGTTACTCCTAGGCCTAAAAGTAGACTCTAGATAAATATGGACCCTGAGTTGCTTTAGTCCCTAAATTATTCCATCGCCCCATCACGCTATTGATAACTGAGAAATGTTCACTGAGATTAAACTAAGCATATATCATTCTGGTTAACAATGTCTACATGTTCTATATGTCAATGTTCGCTATATAAGTTAAGTCCATTTACTAAATGGTTAAACTGAACTAGCAAATCTGACCCAAACAGATTGGCCTATTAATGATTGACAGGAGATAGGACCTTTGAGATCACGCAGTCATCAGCCTGTGAGAAGCATGCACACGTATTGATAACCACGTCCTGCTTGAGGTCAGTCAAACATTTACACTGATTACATAATGCCGCCCTATTTTCACTGAAACATAGTGTCATTATTTTTATAGAACATATTATGACTATATATATATATATAAATAATACTATAAGTATTATGACTTCATACTTAGTGGTGATATTTAAGTGAAAATTGATGACAAATACTCAAGTTCACTTGGAAATGAAGTTTGAAATTAGTTGCAACACATACCTCACAGTGTGGTGCAGATGTAGCAAGGCTAGGAGCTACATCAAAGTGAGGCATAGGCACAATATTCAGCTTTATTATTTTCAAAATCTGATTTGGTAGAATTTACAGATGATGCTACTTTCTCAGACTCTGCTGTCACTTGATTACCTGTACCACCCAGAATTTGAGCAACTTAAAAATGTGTTCTTAACAGCCTGTTTCTAAGTGAACACTTGTAGTAAAAGTTGTAAAACGGCTGAAGGAGCAAAATAGACAAAAGGCAATTAATTGCTATCGGAAATTTATAGCAAAGCAACATGAGATAACCTGGTGAAATGATACATACTGACTGGATTTAAAAGGATTTGTTTTAAATTGAGGAGTGTTGGATTTACCTGGAGCACTGAGCCACAAGCTTTTCTGCAGGGAAAGAGCGAACTGACGGCTGATCAAGGAGGACGCCATGACAAAACTGTCAACAGACAGGAAGAAGTGCGAGGGAGTGGCAGCAACTTCCCTCAGGTGAACACCAAGTCTTCACCAAGTCACCTACAGAAAGAGAGAGAGAAACAGGGGATGGGGATTAACGATACTTATCTATGAAGTGGAGAAGAGAAAGCCAATGGGCTGTTAAGTCCACAAACTAAACAAAATTTTGGTATCGTATTTATTTAAATCTCTTTGTCTGACTGGTCTTTGTCACTGTTATAAGCTCAGTCTATTCACGAGTTTATTTTATCACTCTGACAACTAGGAAAATCACAAACAAACACAGTTCCAACGTCGGAAAGGTGTGCGGGGAGGGAGATTCTGAAGCTATTCAACTATCCAACAAGCAGTTCTGTTGGAGTATACTGGCAGCTTCACTATAATCCAACAGAAGTGCTTTTAGTCATAGTCAAACAGCATCCAAAACCCCTTTCCCCCACACTTGTCCGATGAAGGAACAATTTAAAATTACTGGTTGTGGGTTTTAAAAATGTATACATTTTTGTTGACAGCTATGGCAATATTATTTCATGCTAAAAGAATAAAACTCTGTCATCTTCCAAGATCTTATGTAATACTTGCAGCAGGAACAGGAATATTCCAGCTAACTGCTTTCACACAGAGAAGGAAACCCTGGCCCTTCACATGCATGCACACACACACACACACACACACACACACAGCCGGTTTCTTGGCAACTCGTGAACTGGACGAAACTGGTTTAGAGTGTGAGAGTTACACAAGACTGCATCTTCATATGCCCAGGGGTATGTGAGGGGTGAGTAGAATAAAGTGATGGAGGACGGCTGAAGGGACACAGCGAGTTTGAACGGGGATAAGCAGGAATCTGAACATGTGGAAAGGAATACTGTAGCTGGGAGTCTAAAACAGACCATTTAAACACAGGGATAACGGAGTACATTTTCAGACAGGCTCTCCAGGAAGGTTTTCAGTGTCACACTCATTTGTACACGTCATAAGTGACAGGAATAGTTGTGTAAAGAATGAAGAGCTAGAGAGAGAAGTTCAAACCCTGCATACTTCCATACTGATCCTGCATACTCACCTCCCAAGTCAGGGTTGAGTAATACATCCATGAGTTTGAGGACTTATCAAAAACCAAAACACTACATAGTGGTTTATTACGGTTTAGGTTTTACAGCACAACTATATAAAGTTCTCACAGTCACGACAATTGTAATTTGTAATCCAATGTTATATAAATGCAATTATATCAGTCCTTACTGAACACCAAACCAGTTCAAGTTCAACCAAGACAATTTTGTTTTTACCAAACATTGCGACAGCAGACAGACACAGTAAGAGACTAGCTGGTGAACATAGTGGAGCATTTAGCAGCTAAAGAACCAGATATTTCCCCCAGGAGTTGGTGGAGACCAAAAACACCCCAAACACCACTCCAACTGAATGATAATGTTGCTCTGTAACTACTGGGTGTGAAAATAAGCAACAAATTCATCACATCATTTTAAAAGGTGATGATATGTCAGTGTTGTGTTCACTTCTTGTTTGTTTGAAAAAATACAGTTGTTGCAGTTTTACTAGTTTATTGGTTTTTTCATAGGTCTCTGGGGAAATATCAGAAATGTTCCTGGCGTGTCAGTGTCTGTGTTTGATTGACAGCAGCTGGGAGGCTGAGCCGGCTACGACCGGGGAACAACAGACAAAGTAAGCACACTGGTCTGTAGCTACATGTCATGGGCAGACAACGTGTTGTTAGCAGTGGTATTAAAGAGTGAGGACCACAAGAGAATCTATACAGACCAAAGTGGCATGTTGTGCCCACATGATGTTTAATGTGCAGCAGCTGAGCAGCAAATTAGCCATCTAGCCTGCAAACTTACATTAGCAGTGAATGTTTGTTTGGTGGTTCGTTCAACAAGCTCAGGTGCAGGACAAGACTTGTGTTCATGTTTGTACGTTACATAAGGAGCGTACAAACGTAGTCAAAGTTGATGGACAATGTTCCCCAGACATTCCCCCTGACGCAAATTCAAAAAAATGCAGTACAGAATTATAACTTTCTGGGTGTATAGGTATATGTATGTTAATAACTGTATATATTATTTTATTTATTTTGTTTTATTTTATTCTAAATTTAAACATGTGTATACATGTTTGTACTATGTGTGTGTAGCATGAATTGGCCCTGTGACAATGACTAATAAAATACCTTGATTCCTTGATAATAATCCTGCTTTATTGGTTAGACAGAATTCAGACAGAATCAGGCGTTGAGGCGATTCACCCCAGGGTTGTGCAGTGGTGTGGGAGTGTCTAATAATAACCAGCAATCCCAGCTTGAAGACTGACACAAGCCAAGGGACTGCATGGGGATGAACGTCTTTGTGCTCCCTCGTGGCAGCTGTTGTACAGTCATCGCGCCTGCGATCAATCAGTCTCTCTTCCATCTTCACAGTTGCTCAGTAAACAGCAGAATATTATGGTAAACAGCTAATGCTACAATGCTACAGGTAAACAAAGTTCTTCTTCACCTGGGCGTCTGCCGGTCTGATCGCTGGCATGATTGGCTGCTGCAACATGACGTCGGGTTGCGTTTCTCCAAAAGTTGACTCTGTTTTAACTTTTCGCCGCAGGCCGCTGCAATTTTTTTGCGGCACCCCCTGCGGCCCCCACCACCGGAGCCTGAACGCAGTACCCAGGTTCAAATGAATGGGAAAACCAGCATTTTCACCACAGCGCCTGATTCTGTCTGAATACAGCCTTAGGCCTGTCAATGAATAAAACGGCAAAGAAGAAGTGCAGTTTTACAGAAGGTGGGTCTGTCCCAATACCCACACTTGGGAAAATACCAACACACAGTACACTTAACCCACACGATACACACCGCTTCAAATTATTGACAAGAAACCAAATGGAAAGTAATGAGGCAGCAATACGGCTGCTTACTATCAGTCTGGCCAAAGCAGCTACAACGGAAAAAACATTCACTATTTTAATTTCTTGTCGTCCTGTCAAGGCTAGGGTTGGTTATATGACAGTTATAATATACTGTATGATGTCACAGATTATCACTTACTATTCCCCAATGAGAACCAAGTTAAGAACCAAGTTAAAATGCAGAGGGCTTTTCCAACCTGTCACCATGGCGACAGCACCGGCACAAAAAGAAAAGAAAGAGACAAAGGTTTGTGTGTGCCTTGGTTTATAAAGAAAAAAATGTTCCAGAGAGTGAGCGACACAGGAGTATTGTCATCACTGAATGTTCTTCAAATCAACTGATCTATTAACTGTACAGTATCTTGTACAGAGCTCATGACCGTAATATTGGTCTTACAATGTCCATCCAACCCAATAATGGTGCTCTTATACAGATGGTGAATGCCAAAGTTATGCCAAAGTTGAATGGCATTTAATTTAAGTTTCATTTATTGGCTGAGATCAAAAAGCACCGTGTTTCTCTCTTTTGAGGAGTTTGTGGAAACGGGCTACAGAAATGACACATTGATTGTACAAAAGAAGAATTGTGATTAAAACAACGAGGAAACACAATGACTGACATTCTGGAGCACATAATAAAGCTAGCTGACTGCCCCTAAAGAAGGAATCAACTGACCTGCGCAACCAATTTTGCAGTGAGTTTGGCTAGATGCGATTCAGATCTGCTGCTGCCCTTGAATGAAGTATCATAGCAGTTGCTTGTTGCTCACAGACACAGGCATAGGAAAAACCAGCTCACTCTGGTACTGCGTGTTAATGTTTATGACTGCTTTAATGAGCAGTGCAAGAGTCTAGAGTCTCTCCATGAAGAGTCTCAGTGTGTGACTTGCAGCTGCCAGTTATTCAGGTTTGACAAAAAAAATGCAGTTCTTGTTATGATTTATCAGACAATATTGAGTGCACAGAGCATGTTTCTGTCTCCTCTGATGTTCCCCCACAGCTGATTTCATTTCACTAATTAAATCCTGTACTGACACACATGTTCCCTGGAATGAAGTGTGCTATGTAAATAAAATGCTTGCTTGGTTACTTTTTGCTTAAAACTGGTCTGGGACGGTCAAATCAGCTATCCTGTCCTCTACTGACCTGAAATTTCATTGACAAAAAGATTGTTGCGTAACCACAGCTGTAGTGTGGTGTTATCAAACACTGGAGCTGGTAGACTCCACAGCCTGGCTACTTGGTCTGCAGGCATTTGATCGACATAACAATGCTTGTGACAGAGACAGAGAGGTGAAGAACTCCACTGACTACAGAGCATAGCGGCGCATTTTATAACAATTGCTGTAGCACACATCGAACGCGCCGCACAGTCAGAAGTAGTAGTCGGGGTACAATAGCTAATATGTGGCAACATGGCAAGTGAAATGGGACAACATTAAAATGGTCAAAATTGTCTTAATTCATTAAGCATGCAGTCACAACTGCCAGGAGCAGGACTTGTTAGGGAGACTGGGTTACAGTTTTGTAACATGAAAAAGAAACCGGGTAAAAGCTAAATTAAGACCAAGCTATCTGCCGAGACAGAACTTTCTCAAGCTTGGGGTCGACTCCACGTGGGGTCACTATGCAGATGGAGTTGTTGGAGCTTTCTGAAATATTGATATTGACTGAAATATTTAGTATTTCATTAATTTGTATTACAAATGAAGAAAATAGGTCAGCATTCCCACATGATCAGTTTGGAGCTGCATTCATGCGCTTGAAACAAGAACACAATAGTATGTGATATCTATCTTAATTTTTTTAAACCGTTCTTGATTCTCCACTTGCTAGGTTGCTGAGCTTTTTGGGACTTAAAATTGAGCCAGAAATGGTTTAGAAGCAAATGAAATATTCCAGGGCTGCTTGTTTATCAGATAATTTTGATGACACATTTCTCTAGAACTGCAGTTGGAGTCCTGGTAGCTAGAATTTGTAGCCTTAGTAGCTAGCAATGCCTGTCAGGTCACTCACTAAGTGGAGTGCAGTTACATGTTCGTGGACATGGGTGTGGATATCCATTGGGACACCTATTCCTTACAAGAGAAAATCCACAGTGAAAACTGCAATTGAAGCAGTAGATCAATGGGAATGCGTGTGAATATGAACACAGATGTCATTTTCGTCAGAAAAGGTGGTTGTCTTAGCCCACCTAAAGGATATTACAGGTGCAGTTTGCCAGGTCAGTGGATGATGCAGTCAACATGCAGACTACACTACATCCTCTAACACCTTGATTGTTCAGGGACATATGCAAGGATCCTATTTGTGGACTTCAGCTCAGCATTCAACGCCTAGAAATCCTCCAATCAAAACTCACCCACCTCACTGTGCCCACCTCCACCTGTCAGTGGATCAGCAACTTCCTGACAGACAGGAAGAAGGAGGTGAACAATTGGGGTGAACGCAACACTATCAGTATGTCGACGCTGTCGCTGGGCCACACAAAGTTTTGTTGGCTCACTTTGAACAAGGTAATGCTAGTGTAGCTCAGTTAAACACCAACATTTAAAATTACAGCAACCACAAACAAAGGGGCTTACCTCAGTGTGCATCACAGACATGTGGTCATGCAGGGTCCTGCATCATGTGCACGTGTGTCTGAGGTTTGCACGCGTAATGTAACATACAAACTTTATTCCAGCACTCTTTGCACTCCCACTCACCCTTGTGTTCTTTGTAAGGTTTACAGTAACAATTTAACCTGTATATAGACAATGGTCCTAATTAATGAAACGTGCATCACACACATTTGATTTTAACTTGTATGTAGGAGCCAGAACTTTAAGGGCCTGTGTCCACATAGCGTTTTCTTCCGGCAGAAAAGCGCTGGCAGGGCACTGGGCCTGTGTCCACATGAACAGTGTTTTTTTCCGGCAGGGCGCTGGGGAGCACTGGGATGAAGCGCTTGTGCAGTGAGAGAAAAACACGCTGCTTGCTAGCTTAACGCTATATTAAAGGGGTGACCACACAGCTCACAACAAGCTTACAACGCATAGCTTGATAAAAGTACAACACTCACCAGCAACATTCAGTGTCCGGCCAATCTGCTCCCACAAATAGGCTTTTCTGTCTCTGTCTGACATTTCATAAAGCTCAGGACAGACAGACAGGCCAGAACAAGTTTCTCATCCATTTTCTTGGTTACCAGGGTGACAAGCCCCATCTAATATATGATTGGTTGCCTGAAAAAAAGCGCCAGTGACGACACCAGCACCTTTCTCAAAAGTGCAGAGATTTTCAACTAGAAGTGCTCGGAGCGGACGCTCTCTTTTCATTGGGTACAATTGACATGCTACAATTGACATGCTAGCACCCTCCCCCCCTTTTGAAAACGAATGACTCAAAAAAAAGAGTAGTTCATTACTACTTTAAGGAATTAACTCACTATATCCCATCACTACTAATCCCAGGATTTGTTACTAATTCAACTTCTTCCCGTAGTTGTGTGCTTTCTCTCCTCCTGTTGCTTTCTGCAGGTGTTTCTGCCTCCGGAGCTGTAGAGTCTGGATTTATGGTTGCAGGCCACCTGCTGCCCCCGTGCTCCTGCTTTACACCCGCTGCTGCTATTACTGTTATTGCGCTTACTATTAGTATTACTCGCTTGACTGTGCGGCCACCCACAGCTCCAACACTATCATCAAATTTGCTGACGACACGACCGTCATCGTCATCGGCCTGATCACCAGCGACGATGAGACGGCCTACAGAGAGGAAGTGAGAGCCCTGACATCTTGGTGCCAGGACAACAACCTCCATCTCAACGTCAGCAAAACAAAGGAGCTGATTGTGGACTTCAGGAGGAGGCAGAGAGAGGAACACTCCCCCCTCTCCATCAACGGGACTACGGTGGAGAGAGTCAGCAGCTTCAGGTTCCTCTGAGTTCACATCAGCGAGGACCTCACCTGGACTCACCACACTGACTTTATCACAAAATCAGCCAGACAGCGGCTCTTCTTCCTCCGCAGGTTGCGGAGGCTCAACATGGACTCCAGGATCCTCTGCAGCTTCTACAGGTGCACCATAGAGAGCATCCTGCCTGGCTGCATCACCGCCTGGTACAGCAGCTGCACTGCCCTCAACCGTAAGGCTCTACAGAGGGTGGTGAAAGCTGCTCAGCACATCACCAGGACGGAGCTGCCATCCATGGAGGACCTCTACACCTAACGGTGTAGGAAGAAGGCCAGCAAGATTATCAAGGACCCCAGTCACCCCAGCCACAGACTGTTCTGTCTGCTGCCATCTGGCCGACGGTTTCGCAGCATTCAAGCCCGAACCACCAGGCTCAGGGACAGCTTCATACCGCAGGCCATAAGACTCTTAAACTCTGTCAACAGTACCACCACTTCTTAAATAATACATTTCACTTCATATGGTATATATATTTTTTCTATTGTATATATTTTATTGTATATATCTGTTAGTTGTATAATACTAAGTTTATATTACAGTCGATATATTGTTGTATAACTTATATTTAAGGTTTATTTTATTACTCTTGTTTATTATTTATCTTATATTTTTATTTATATTTTTATTTCTTAATCTTGTTCTTATTGAGTGTCTCTTTCTTGTTTATTTAATATATTTGTTTAGCATTGTTTGGGGGAGCCTGGGATTTAAGAATTTCATTGCCAGTGATTGCTGATGTAAATTGTTGTGTAATGACAATAAATTCTTGAATCTACTATTATAATATTGCTCTTAGTATTATTTCTGTTGGTGTTATCATCAATACCATTACCACAACTATTACTTTACATCCCTATGTAGAACTGTATTGTGCTGCTGTATGTTCTCTTTCCTCCTGCTCTCTCTCTCCCGCCCCCCCCTTCAACCCAACCAGTCGAGGCAGATGACCGCCCACCCAGAGCCTGGTTCTGCTCGAGGTTACTACCTGTTAAAAGGGAGTTTTTCCTTGCCACTGTCGCCTAGTGCTTGCTCATGGTGGGAACTGTTGGGTCTCTGTAAATATAAAGAGTCGGTCTAGACCTGCTCTACTCGAAAAAGTGCCCTGAGATAACTTTGTTATGATATGGCGCTATATAAATAAAACTGAATTGAATTGAATCTTTAAATGAGAGAAATTGCTTGATTTAAGAAATAGTACGAAGCTGGAAAAAAATGGCTTTTACTACTGCATTGACCTGCTTGTCAAACTTGAAGGCAGAGTAAAATATCACACCAAGGTTTTTGACATGGGGTTTACTGAGGGTGGACAGGTTGCTAAGACTGTAATCACTTTGATGGAGTCAGAGGTCCAAATAGGATAACTCTGCTTTCATTCAGCTGTAGGAAGTTTTGCACCATCAAGCACTTTATGTCCAGAGGAGGCCAGTAATAAAAAAGGTGTGTAAGCCATCTACAAATCTGGAGAATACTGGACCTACAAGGCCCTTTTGACTAGTAGCCTAACTGGTGAAATGTTATTTTTAAACTCCTTACTTGCTGATTTCTGTTTTCCAACGTGGGTCCAGGGATCTCCAGATGTCCTTAATAGAGCTGCAAGGGGCCCTAGAACAATAATTAATACTTAAGTATGTCATTTCCTGATAAAGTATTAACAGCTAGTTGAGTTCCAACTCCATGCTACACATCTTTAACACAGTCTTTAGACTTCTCTTACTAAGGTGAAGGAGCTGCAACATGCTGGAGTAGTGGCTGTAAGGAGTTACGTTAGTGATGTGGATCCAAAGGCAGGGACTAGGCTACACGTTCCTTCTGCTCCCTGCTCATGCAACAATGATCAGAAAGATGCCTTTTGTCTAAGCTCACATTAACACATTTCAAGCATTAAAGAAAGCGTGTAGTATTTTAAACTTCTTCAAACGGATGTTTGAAAACACTTGTTTTTTCGCGTTTCTGGTCTTCTGAAAAATCTGGTTCTGACTAGATCCAGCTGGCTCATACACTAGAGGTTATGGATTATTGTAGGTCGGTTAGTATATTAGTATGCTGAGCAACCTATTACTAATTGGTTATGTTAGATCATGATAGATGCTTCGTCAACTCCTTTCCTGACACGGACGCTGCAGACTGCTGTGAGTCATGATGCTGTGACTGTGACGGTTAAACAGCACAACAGCCGAGTCAATGCGACATGACAGCGGTCTGAATCCGATCCAAGCAACTCGCTGCAGACCCGGTTCTTCATAAGCCGTGATAAAGAACGCTTACCGAGGATCCAGCGACGGCAGCAGGATCTCCGCGTAGATCCCCGAACCACAAGATGACAGGTCGACGGAAGCACGAAGTCCAAGTCTGTCTCTGTCGCTGTCTTTCTCTGGTCTTTGCAGCCAGGCCTGCTCTCTATAGGAGGAGGGGCTTATTCTCTCTCTCTGTCTGTCTCTCTTTTTTTTTACACAAATCTTTATTTGTATTAAAATACAACGGACTCGTGCAAACAGATTTTTTTGCAGTCTGTGGCTTTTGGGTAGTAAAAACACTGAGCATTCTCCAACTGGGTTAAAAGGTGTAACCAAGAGTAGACTGTGTTGTTGTATGTCTGTGATTTGAAGCATTCAGTTATTGTATCAGTGGTCTACAACATTTTCATCAATATACAACATGTTTTATGTGCAAACCCTTTGTTTTTTCATATATTTACTGACTGCAGCGTTCAGATTAATGCATGGAGTAAAACGTCTTATTTTGTCCTTTGAAATGTAGTGAAGACTGGCTCAAGCGCCTGCAGAGGTTAGCTGACACGGGCGTTTGGCCTTCCAGTGAGAGCAACAGGCCTGCCCCTCGGCAGAAGAAGTGGCACCACTATTATAAATAATCATATGGTCAAATTATAAAGGCAAATAAAATTTCAAAAACATAACTAGCACAGTACATTGTGGTAAATAATGATGTAATGTTGTTTTAGCATTGTTGTTAGTTTACGATTATATTTTGCAAGTCTGACAGATAAGCGTGATATAGCTATACCTTATGGTTACAGATGGAGAACTGTCCTCTTCAGCTGTGAGGACAGGCTACTCTCAAGAGGACCTCAGAGCTGCTCCTGTGGATTTCACAAGGCATGTGTTTCCTATGAATGTTGACTGCTTATGTAAGTTTCTAAGCTACTCTACATATTGATGTTTTTTCATCCATAGGTCCTGCAAAGAGGTCCAATTTGGTATTGTCCATGGTAAATGAAACCTTCACTATAAAACTAAGAACCTCACTATTGCTATTCTCAGATTATCACATAAGCCTTTGAAATATGTAGTAATAGTGATACAGTAATAAACATTGTGATTATTGATGATATTGCTTTGTTGCTTTTTGTCAGTTTGAAAAATCAAGGTTTGTTGGCTCCCATGTGGCAGCAGCAAAACCAAACCTGAATGTCCCGAGAAAAGCTTCTCAGGTTATTATAAAAGACTATGACTTAAGGTTCACAAACACCTGTTGTGTTGCTTTGTATTGCTAATCATAACTGTCTAATTCAACATTCATCTTCAACATGCTGGTTGATAACAAGTGTCTCACTGGCTGGAGGGTACTTGTGCTGGGATAACACACTTTACTCAAGGTACTGGTCAAACCTGTCTGTATAAACATTCTCATTTCTTTGCTATTTAACACTATTTTAACTATATAAATATTTTACATTTACACATTTCTTTATCTTTAAAGATAGATACACACACACTCAACTCTTTCTCTATCAACACTTAGCATATAATGTTCAGCATTGAATTAAAAATAAGACATTATGAAATAATGATATGAATAAATACAGACAACATGCACAATATAATGATGAGATTGTGATAATAAAATAACTTTCTGAAAATCAGTCCATTACTATGAAACATTATTCAATCCCTGCAAGTAATTTTAATGTTTTTTTTTTGTAGAAATGTTTATTTCAAAATGTCATTTTCCCCAATGAATGTTTAATTACATAATGCCTCTTTTCATCACAAGCACATTAATCGCATAACAATCACATTTTGTCTGTATTTGGTCATAAATAAAAGTATTGGACGAAATGAGGGGTTTGAATGTGTGTAGCAAATTTTATGGCAATCCATCCAGTAGTTGAGATATTTCAGTCTGGACCAAAGTGGTGGACCGACCAGCTGACCATCATGCTGATAGCACGGCTAAAAACTGCTGGTTAAGTTGTCTGACTTCACATTATTATTTTTTGAAACATATAAGGTTGTTTCTTCCTCCAATGTCCATAATCCCCCTATGTCTATTTGTATGTTGCATAACTCTTTCATAAATGTGGTTGTTCAGTTGTTTAACCTGTTCAGCCTCACAGTCCTCCATAAGGTAAATCCAGTTTGTCATGTATTAGCATGCTATCCTCTTCAGTTAATGAGGTGCAAGTTAAGAGGGAAACATGGTTTACTACAGCCCTTTGAACTTTTCCTTATCCTATTCCATGTGAGTTCACCTCAGCTCTGGAACTCCCTGTCTGAGGATCTCACGCTTTTACATTCAGTAACAATATTAAATTCTGCTAACACTTCTCCATTCTGCATTCTTCATACATACTTAATAATTCTAATACTTCTTTTAAGAGTTTCAGTACAAGACATTAAATAGTGATGGAATGTTTTAAAATTGTGGAATTCTATATGTAAATTATTAAATGTTCTGAGTATTCCTCCAAGATCCATTGCAAAATCAACACAAGTAACGCCTTTCCAACTGTGTAATTATGATCAAATAAAAAATGTAGTTGAGTCAAATGAGACAACCCTGCTACCTGGAAAAGACGCTACTAATTTGAAAAAGCAAATACATTTTGAAAGACATGTGATGACAGAAACTACAGAAACTGCCAATAAGCATTTGTCGGAGCCTTGGGCCAAACAGTCATTATTGTTCAGATGAATAATGACCCGGCTGACAGGGCTGTGTACTGATAGTACTGATCAGAGAACTGAGGAGAGAACACAGATATGGAGACCAAAGGGAAAAAGAGGGAACAGTGGAGGAGGAAAAGGGAATATATTCTGGCAGCAGCAGGCAATGTGGTGGGCCTGGGCAATGTGTGGAGATTCCCCTACCTGTGCTATAAGAACGGAGGAGGTGAGCTGGAACACACAAAGTCATTATACTGTAATATTTGACATGATTGCACCTTTCATGAAAATCACTAATGAGGTCTTTAAAGGTAAAGCAGAATAGTTGGAGAACTTGTAAGACAAATAAAATGTGGATAACGTAAAAGGAACTGCAAGTCAATGGTAAAAATCCACTATATGCGTATTCAGCATATCTGAAATCATTGTACCAGTTTGAGCACATGAGTTAAAATAATCTGTTCCCTCTGTGCAGAAGAACATGGTTAAATTTACAATATGGTATATACTATAGCTGCTTATGATTACATGAGATAAAAAGTCATCATTCAAATTAGAGTACATTAGCAAAAGTTTATGAAAGCTCACTCCTACTTTGTATAAATTCACTATATTAGCCACATGAATAATTGGGACCGGTGGCTAAAATAAAGTTACTAAAATTATGGTATTTGTGGGCAACTGAAGGAGTGTACCAAGCTCAACATGTATTTGTACAGAAAAACAAGCAAGTTACAAGTTAATATATTGACTGTTGGCATAAATAGTTGTGGTTCCACTCCTGCAGATCATGCAACATGTTCACGGTGCCTTCAGGGAAACTGGTTAGGAAGCTTTTTAGCCATGCTAGTGTAGTTTCACGTTTTACAAACATTCTTGTTCCCCTGTTATGGACATTTTTCACTCTTTCTGACATTTTATAGATCAACAGATTAATCAGTTAATCAGGAAAGTAGTCGCCAGATTAATCCATAATAAAAATAATTTAGTGGCAGCTCTACATTGGATCAAACACTATTAACACAGATCCAGTCCTCGTCCCATTGCACAGCATTGTTGGTCTAAGGTGCATTTCTATGTGTGCAGGTGTCTTCCTGTTGCCTTACTGTATCTTTGCTGCGCTGTGTGGCGTGCCACTCTTCCTACTGGAGACTGTGATTGGTCAGTACACACAGGAGGGCGCCATCACCTGCTGGACCAAGCTCTGCCCGCTGGCACAAGGTAATCACAGCATTTCCGGTTAAGTCACTGGTAACAAAAAATATTTCCCAAACTCTGAGTCTGTGAATTTCACGTACTGTATGTATTCTGTAATCTGTTTGTTATTGAATATATTGAGCATTTAAATTGAAGACAATTTATTCAAAATGGACTAGAACTGAAAATGAATTTCTTTGGGTTAATAATAAATAAAAAATAACACAATTTATTTTCTTTTAACTGATCATAAACTCAGGACCCATTAAGTCTTATGAAATAACAATGCCCTGTAGCTGAATTTTGTTGATGTCCCACACTTAAAGCAGGAGTCATAGCAGAATAAGAAACAACCTCATCTGAACCAGCTGCACAGTTGGAGACAAAAACGAAACAATGTGAATGTAGCCACAGAGGGTGATATTGATTGTTAACCCTTGTGTTTTGTTGAAACTGACTTCCTCATCGTTTGGGGTCCCATAATAATAATAAGTGCAAAGTCAACCAGTCTTTTAATTTATCAGATATTCTTACTTTCTTATCATCTGTAAAACAGACTTGATACATTTTGTATGTGCACACTCTTAAAACAAACACAGACAAACAGCTGCATTCATATTTGGTTGAACACTGTGTGATCCTGAACAGTATTCACAGTATTCTTTTGGTGCTGTAGGTGTCATATTTCTCAGTGTTATATGAAATTAGAGCCTAAACTGAGGTATTTAGGATGTTTTCTCCTTCCAGGGACTGGCTTTTCTATCATAGTGGTCCAGCTGTATTCCAGACTCTACAGCATTATCCTGGCCTGGGCCCTCCTCTACCTCATCTACTGTTTCAGAGACCCTCTGCCCTGGGCCACCTGCAACAATCCCTGGAACATGGGTCAGTATGGGATGAGGGTAGGTGGGTGTGTAGCAAGTTCATGAACATACCTACCTCTTTGAAAGATCTCACTAAGTGTTTTTTATTGATTCGTGGTATGAGCCAGAGCCCCTTTCAGGCATGCACCCCTTTACGTTAATGTGATGGCAATTTGACATGTTGGTCTCATATCTTAAATAAGCACCCTGGTCCCTTTTTGTAGAAGTCATGATGCCAATCTTACTAGGTCAGACCTGTAACATCACTTTCAACATGGCACAAGTCTAAATTGAATGCTGTTAGATAAGCAGCACCAGGTTAAATATCCAGAAAAATGCACATTTTGTACCACCTTCTAAGATCACTGTAATAAATTTAATATCTCAATCTTCATCTCTTATGCACAAAGAAAAAACTCCATTTAATAAACTATGAAACACTGTGAAAGAGACAATTTTAAGTTGTTGAGGAGATTCAGATCAGTCTATAAAAACTTAAAAAATAAACCCTTGTACAACCACAAACAATGTTATCAACAGTCTCTCCCTATATTACAATGTTCATTCATCCAAACTGCATGGATGAATATCCAGCAGAATGCTATGAGTTAAAAAGAGTCCCTACTTTATATCCTGTTATCCAATGCTTGTGCACTGTCGGGTATTTTAAAACAGGCAGCAGAATTCACTCTTTAATAACATTAGATGATTAAACTGATGTGTAAATATATCAGTGGGTTCACTGTTAGAAGCGGAGGCAAGTGTCTCTCACACTCACAATTGTCATTAATTAAGACTTCAACGGCAAAATAAGCTTTAAAATCCATCAGTGAAGCAGCAGCCTGTGACAAAACAGAAAACACTCTTCCTCACTATCATATCATTTTCTGAACTCACCACTGCTCTTTCTCTCTCTCTGCTCTCTGTAACACACCAGGTGCCAAATATCAACAGAGCATTGTGCCTCTTTTCTGTAAATGTGCTGTCATGTCTGAATGAAGCTGTGAGCAACATTAACATAAACGTCATCTCTGTCTGAATGACAAAAAGCCATAATCTTAACAGATAGATGAAGCCAGCAATGTTACATATTCCATGCCTTGGCATAAATCCATCACAGTAAACATCCAGTCTGCATTCATTTTTGTCATTGTTAAGGCCTGAGGCCTGTACTACGAAGCAAGTTACCTTTCATCAATCTTTTTGTTATCTGGCTTCACTAAGCCTAACAACCGCGATCACGCTAAGTGGTCACACGATAGTGGTTATCAGCTCAGTAAATCAATCCAGGGTTTCCTAATCTAGCCATGAGCGCGTTTACATAAAAGGGGCGGTGTTTGCAACATATGACCAATCGCAAACATGACAAGTGTGCTGGCAGCAGCGCGGGCATTTTTTACCAATGAAGAGCAAACTATAATATTAGAGAAATACGAAGAACACATCATCATCCAGGCTAAAAGCAACACAACTGCAGCTGCCAAATGCAGGAAAGACAGCTGGCAAAAAATTGCAGACTGTGTGAATGCGTAAATTAACAGGCTTATAATATCACTGCCCCGTCATAGTATTCCATTAAATGAATGTGTTGCTTAGATGTATTCTTATGGCATGTATGCCAATTTTATCCTTATTCTTTCAGCTGCAACCCCGGCGGTGTCTAACGGACTTGGGAGCAAATAAGAAATATATATAAAAACATAACTCAAAGCAGTAAATAAGCTTACATTCATATCTTACAAGTACAACAAGTAAAAGACTTTAGTGCTTTTTCTCGGTATACAAAAGCACAATGAAATGGCTTTGACATTGCTTGCAAGAAGCTGACACAGTCCCTCCGACGAGATATAGAAAGAGTTCCTCTCACAATCCGCGACCTAGCTCCACAGGATCTTCTATTGGTGATGCCATTTCCCAAGAGAATCGATTGGTCAGTAGGCGGTGCTTTTATACCCATTGATCTGTTATTTCGAACATAACCTGCTCCGGAGCAGGATAGGCGTGCAGCATAAGTTACCATGGCGATGTACCCCAGTAAGTGAATCACTGTCGTAACCCTGAACACACAGAGGTAAACCTGAAGTTACCTCGCTAACCCCAAATCTGCTTTGTAGTACAGACCTCTGGTCACTTCAGCATTTTAAACAGCAACATTTTGAGGTGAAATCAATTAATTTCAATAGAATCGCTGCGATTAATGAATTCGAGACAAAGTAACCATTTTGACAGTGCTGACATTTGAGGGGACGGAGAGCCAGAGAGTCCAAAATGGAGAAAGCTATCATAGCTTATTTATGGTGGCTCTGTTAAGTAGGTTGCACACAGCTCTTACAAACAGCTCTTTCAAAATTGTGGATGCTGATGAAACCAGTTTTGGACCAGAGCAGATGGGTGGAAAGATAGATTGTCCCAGATGACATTGTATCCCTCTCCCTCTTCCTCTTACTGCAATGTTGCCTTCCAGACAGGTGCTTACTTGTAAACTCACCAATCAGGAGTAAGCACTATAAAAACCTAAGTGTCTGTACACCTGACGGCCGTGAAAGGCAGTGCCTTGAAATGGCAAACAAGTGACATCATGTTAGATTTCTGTGTCTAATGTAGAGAAGTGTGTTTAGTGTTTTGCAAAACACTGTGTGTAGAGGCTGGGAATGTGCTTATAGTTATAGCAGATCTGGGCAGAGGTTTTGCCCCTTGAGTGTCAGGTTTCACTAACTGTGTGTTAAATGTGTAATTCCTTCTTGTCGGCTGATAGGATTGTTGCTACTTGTGTTGGGCTATGTTAACACCATTGTTGCACTACTTCCTTAGGATTCAAGTATTTGCCAGCCTTACATTGCCAGTCTGTAAGGCTAGCATTAGCATTATCAATCGCATTAGCATGGAAAGCTAGCATTAGCTAACAGTTAAATCATTTCAGCTTGCTGTACTATGCATATTAACAGTAGTCACAACCTGTGGTATGAAATACGATCAAGAAATACACAGTTTAACTCTAAGGTCATTTCTTGAAATATTCTTGGGTTACCAAATATTTGGTCTGTTTTCATCCATCTGTTATCAGCTTTATGCAGAGTTTCCTGGTCCAATTGTCAAACCGGAAGTGGGAGGGTCCAAAGTCATTAGTAGAGAGGGGGATCCAGAATGTACACAGAAGGGTGTTTCTATTAGTACTGCATAAATGCTCTTTGATGGTCCCTAAATAAGTATGCAATCATGACATTTCTTTGTCACAATAGATTTAGTGATGTGTTGATGTGCACAGAAATGTTTTTATACGTAAATATTACATATGTTGGTTGATTGATTTCAATTAACTGCGAGATCTTGCCCTTACTCTTCCTCACCCTCGTCTACCTCCTCTAATTCACACTCTCTTCTTCTAGCTCTCTCCTCATTGTTGGCATCCTTTGTTCTAAAACATGTCAATTCCCCTGTGGCCCTTTTATGCATCTGATTGTTGGTTGAACAGTAAAGCTTGGTATTATTTACATCTTGAGGACTGTGTGTTAATTGTGTTTAGTTGTAATGACTTGAGTTCTGTATAGTGGATGACTGCTTTCTACATAAAAACATGATGTTGGTTCATACAGTTTCAGCATGTAAGCGATTGTGAAAACTGTACTGTAATTGCATATTAGGAAATAGCGGAATATAATTCTTAAATAATGTTGGGGTAATTTTCAATACATTTTTTGGTAAATGTTGGGGAAATTTTTAAGAAATTTCAAAGGAGTTACTTGCTAATTATTACCTACTTACCAGGAAACTGCGCACCTGGAAATAAAGTGTTTACAATCATGTCTCATGCCTCATCAATTAAGTTTGTATTATTTTCCTGTAAATGTATTAAAGAAATTACCAGCTCTTCATAATCTGCCACCATTCAGTCAGGTTTTCACCTTCTGAAGGGACGTGCACACACATCTGCTCTTGTAGCTTAGCCAATACGAACGCACCGTCTCTCTGAAATAACCTGTGATAGGCTAAAGTCTCCTGTCACAGGCTAGATTTTCTGAAGCCTGAAAACAGAGCCAAGAGGGGGGGCTGAAGTAGAGGTGTGCTCTCAGACCACTTGAATTACAATATGCTGCACGGTTAATATGGCATTTTTGCCCAATGAAGCCAAAAGAAAACTACCTACCCAACCTTTAACATGTAAACCCTTAATAAATGTTAACAAGAGACATTTGTTAATAGTTACTTAATGCTTATTATTGTATTAATTAACTGTAAGTTAATGCTTATTACTATATTAACTAACGTTAATAGCATCTTTATAAACCAATAAATAATGTATAAATTAATAACTTAGTTAACATGAACACCATTAGTAAAAGATTACTAGACATGTTAGTTAACTGTTAATAAACTCTTAGTTAATGCTTATTACTGCATTAACTAATGTTAATTAATGTACCCATATTGTAAAGTGTTACCAACAGCGTTTTAAAATGAAAATGATCTCCGTACACACAAGCATTTTATCACCGTTTCAGAAATAATTTCCGTTCATACTACATGCCTGAAAATGCGTAACTGTTGTAATTCATTATCTATGTTGAATTAACCATTGGAAGTTCATGGATGTATAATAAGACCTGGATAGGGCGCTGCCTCTCACCCTTGCTTCCATTTTTTTCCAGTGGCCACTGGAAAAAATGCAGTGAAAAATTCCCCTGCGGCCCAAAAAGCATTTTCCCCATAGGCCACCATTGTACAAGAGATTTCCGTAAAACAGGGACTCACTCAAACAAACTGCTCCATAACGCAACTAGAGGTCAAAAACTCCACAGGGTATATACAGTTTATACAGGCTGTGTAAAATGTTTGACTTGTGGATTTATTTGGTCAAAATCGTAATTATCAAAATATATGTATTATATTAAATTATAAATAATATAATAATAAAATAAAATATAAAATATTATGGGAACAAAGGAACAGTGTGCGGATTCTGCTATTGTTATTTACTTTGATATCTCTGATATCTCTAGATAACTCTATCTATTCCAATGCCAAAAAATGGTATGGCAAGACTGAAAATAATGATTATCACATTCTGATGACCATTTCAGCAACTGTGTGGTATGAAGATTAACACTTAATAAACATGACTATTTCCCTTCCTATCAACAGACAGATGTGTGGACCTCACCTCTGCAAACTGGTCTGCAATACACAGTGGCAACTTGACAGTAAACTGGACTTTTGGAAATCTCACCAAGTCTTCAGTCTCTGAGTTTTGGGAGTGAGTCAGTGTTGTCACATCAAGCTCATGATAAATTACATAGGGCGGCAGCAGTGGATCAAGTATAAAACACATTCTGTTCTTGTGAAATACCATAATTCTTCATGTGTGTAACCATCACTGACTGTCTGGTGTCCTCATACAGGAGAGGAGTGTTGTCCATGTCTGGGGGAATAGAGGAGGTTGGTACAGTAAAGTGGGAGCTGCTGCTGTGTCTCCTGGCCTGCTGGGTGGCTTGCTACTTCTGCATCTGGAAAGGAGTCCGCTCCACAGGAAAGGTCTGTGAACATTGGTGTGAGGATTTTATATACTGCTCATTTTCCTCGCATATGCATTTTGGAGGAAATGTAATAGATGGCTAGGTGGACAAAACACAGAACCTGTTTTTGTGTCCTGCATCTTTGGTGTTGTTAGGTCAAGACTACAAAAACACGTGGTTATGGTTAGGGAACCTTTATGCTTTTGTTTGAATATTGAAGGTTAGGGTTCTTTAATCTGTCCTGACTCATTCTACAGTTAGGGTTAGGCAGGGGTTAAATTGGGCCATAGTCCTCTGGAGCTGGGATCCCCCACTTTGATCAAAAGCTGAGTCTTACCAATACTATTGGAGAAATCATTTGAAATAAAGCAGCCATCCACTGGATGATTTAAGGCAACAAATAATAAAAATGAAATCACATTTTATCATGCTCTATGTTACTGTAGTTGTTGCCTCTGTGCATGGACACCTGTATTTATGCATGGACAGGTATTGAATTGTTTCTTAATCCATTAATTAACAACAACAACAAAAAGATATTGTCTGTCCTTCTATTATTTATTATTTTATTTTAGACTTCAAGGTGCTTCAGCCCCCAAAATAATCATGTATATTTGGAAAGCTGTAGGCGGCTTATGTAGCTTCACGTTGTTTTGCACAAGTCCTCATTTCCCCAAACCTCTACAGCGGAGGGGGAGAGTGCAAAGTTAGCATGACCCATACAATCACAATAGTCACATATACAGAATGGGAAATATGCCAGGTTGAAATATACCATATTTTCCTTTAAAAGAGTACACCAGTGATTTAGCATTGCACTTCTATAACATTGTCAGACTCATGATTGACAGTTAAAAAGATCAAATTGAATCTAAATCGTATAACCAGAGATATCGTCTTTTTTATTCCACACATTCTTCTTCTTTGTCAAAACCTTGTGGCTACATTACCCATAGTGCATTTGGGTCGGAGATTCAGTTATGTTATGCTAGTAGTGGCTAATGCAGCCTGGAGCCTGCAGCAGAAAGGAGGAGTGGGCTACAGAGGTCTGGTAAGCGCCACACCCCCAGATTGTTTTCATTTTCAAATTTATAGTCTTCAGCCCCAACCAACGCTGACTCAAGTGACATCACTTGAGAGTGAACGGAAGGGTTATCAGTTGGTTACAATCTGCAATCTCACTGCCAGATACCACTAAATCCTGTACACTGGTCCTTTAAGACTATAATTTTGCATGAAACAAGTACAGATAATTTTGACCCCAATATTTTACAGTACATATAGTTGCTCTACAAAGGTACAGTATCTTTTCACAGCCAGTATGGACAGGAGGAATGATCACAGAGACCAATAACAGCATTTGAATGTACTGTATTAAAATAGAGTTGAAAAAAATCCAAAATCTTTAACTAAGTACTTTCACCTACCTAAACATAACCAGCTGCCAGAAGCAGGTGCCATGAGACAACAGATGAAGTCCTTTGACAGAATATTTTGCAGATATGTTCAATGTAAATGTTTCTTTGCTATATTAATGTTGTTGGGGTTAGGTGACTATAATTTTCAGGAGACAGAATTGCAGGGGCACATCTTTTTTTTTTAATTTGTCCCACATTTTGTTAAGCTTTCATTCCTACAGTATCACTTTAACATGCTGCATGTGAAGAATTTTACATTGTCACATGTTGTATTTACTAAATGGGTATACGGTTCAGTGTTAGATGTCAGCCCATCACTACTTTTCAGAGCATCCCATTAGGATTGAGCCCACTGTGATGTAGTCATTCAGACATTTATCAGAGGCCAAAACCAGGAGTGAGGGTGTAAGCAAAGTTTACTCTTGTGTCTAGTTTAGACTAAACATTCACCACAAGGGAAAACCATTTGAGAGTGGTGAAAACAAAAGTCCAGCATCTTAATTTTCCCATCAGAAGCGGTCTGCTGTCCCCTGAAAACACTGGCCTTCTTTTTAATGTAACATGCATTAGGCCATAGTTATGTTTCTGTAACCAATCAATACTTAGCGTATTGTGAGCATTATAGATATGAGAGATGAAAGGCATGGTACTGTACCTAGTGCACTGAAAACTTTTTTCTCCACCACTCTTATGGTCTGTCTTACCTAGACTGCAATTACTGTATGAGCAGCCAAGTGGGGAAGGAGGGGGAGGAAGTATTCATATTTTTTATTAAAAGTAGCAATAATGCAATATAAAAATACTCCATTACAAGTCATGCATTGAAAATGTCATGTAAGTAAAAGTATGTAAATGTTACTAGCAAAATGCACTGAAAGTATCAAAAGTAAAAGTCATAATTCAGAAAAATTGCCCCTATGAGACATTTGAGTCTGCACAACATTCATCAGGTATCATGTACATCTACTGGCAGATAATATAAATAAGCTGCATTAGACTTGTACAAACAGGTAACATGAAACGTAAAACATTCTTCAAACATATAGACCTGCCTCTCCTAGAAGTAACTGATACTAATTAGTGATGTGTTGATCATGAGCGTATCGTTCATTGAACTACTCTTTTGATATGAACTCCCTCCTGTTTTCAAAAATAGAGTAGTTCATTTTACTGAGTGAGATTTAAGGAACTAACTCACTATAATGAAATGGTTATCCCATCACTAACACTAACAGGAGCGTAGGAGCAGTATTTCTGTGACCTAATACAGTGATTGTATGTGGCCAGGAATATGTTAAATAACCACTGAAATTTCAGGTGGTGTATTTCACGGCTGTGTTCCCTTATGTGACGCTGGCCATCCTGCTGGTCAGGGGGCTGACGCTGCCAGGAGCTTGGCAGGGTGTGGTCTACTACCTGTATCCAGATCCTTCTCGCCTGGCAGACCTTCAGGTAAGACACCTTGGACAAATCATGCAGCTTTATAGTGTCTAGTTTGTATGAGCGGTAGCATTTGTGAACGGTAGTTTTTTTAACTGAGTTTAACTGTAAGTATCACACCTACCTGGGGCCAGTTATTATTGGAGAAGAACAAATTTAGATCTATCAATAACCCCCTATGACACACTCATATAATACTGATGACCTAATTACACATGGTTTTTCATTTTGTTCATCAGGTGTGGATGGAGGCTTGCGCTCAGGTCCTGTTCTCCTATGGTGTTGCATCAGGAACCATAATCACACTGGGCAGCTACAACAAAGTCAAGAATAACTGTTACAGGTAAGTCATGCGATCAGTAGTTTCACTAATCCATTGTGGAAATTGTGTTATTGGAGTTTTGTTCAACACAGTCGAGACATTTTTATCTATCCCCACAATGCTGTGTTAGCATTTCTTAATTCAAAGTGATGGGAAGCCACTTTGCCACATGCTGCTCTTTATCAGGGGTTGGAAAGTTTGCCTGACATACATTTTCCAAACCAACCAGTTACTTCTCAAGTAATTTCTCTTGTAAACCAAAATATGCAGGTTGAAAACACCTCCTATAAAGCATAAATCCACCCAGGGATGTTATCTCACTTTTCAAAATTGTATTTTTGTCGCTCTCACTTTTATTGTTTTAGCTTACTTAAGTCTTTCTGAACATTGTCCTGTTACTGTCCCTAAAGGTTGAAATTTTCATCTGAAGTCACCTTCAATTATAATTGTGCGCTCAATGTAATTCAATTCAATTCAATTCAGTTTTATTTATATAGCGCCATATCATAACAAAGTTATCTCAGGGCACTTTTTCGTGTAGAAAAGGTGAGCGGGAGAGAGAGAGCAGGAGGAAAGAGAACATACAGCAGCACAGTACAGTTCCACATAGAGATGTAAAGTAATAGTTATGGTAATGGTATTTATGTTAATATTAATAAAAAATAATACTAATATTATTAGTATAACTATTATAATATTGCTAAGAGCAACAGTAATAGCAGCAGTGGGTATAGAGCAGGAACACAGGGGCAGCAGGTGGAACCATGCAACCATAGATCCAGACTCTACAGCTCCGGAGGCAGAAATACCTGCAGAAAGCAACAGAAGGAGAGAGAGAGAGGAGAGAAAGCACACAATTACGGGAAGAAGTTGAGTTACTAACAAGCATTGATGGGATATTAGTGCGTACAGATGGAGAGGGAGAGGAGGAGAGAGGAGCTCAGTGCATCATAGGAAGTCTCCTGGCAGTCTAGGCCTATAGCAGCATAACTAAGGGGGGGCTCAGTCAGCCCTACTATAAGCTTTATCAAAGAGGAAAGTCTTAAGCCTACTCTTAAATGTGAGGAGGGTGTCTGCCTCCCGTACACAAACTGGGAGCTGGTTCCACAGAAGAGGAGCTTGATTGCTGAAGGCACTGGCTCCCATTCTACTTTTAGAGACTCTAGTAACCACAAGGAACCCTGCATTCTGGGAACACAGTGCTCTAGTGGGGTAATAGGGTACTATGAGCTCTTTAATATGATGGTGCCTGACCATTAAGGGTTTTAAATTCTATTCTGGATTTTACAGGGAGCCAGTGTAGAGAAGCTAATATTGGAGAAATATGATCTCTTTTCCTGGTTCTTGTCAGTAAATATGCTGCAGCATTCTGGATCAGCTGGAGAGTCTTAAGGGACTTATTGGGGCAGCCTGATAATAGAGAGTTGCAATAATCCAGCCTAGACGTAACAAATGCATGGACTAGTTTTTCTGCATCTTTTTGAGACAGGATGTGCCTGATTTTTGCAATGTTAATTCATAAATGAAAAAAGGCAGTCCTTGAAGTTTGTGAGAAGTTTGAAGGACATATCCTGATCAAAGATAACTCCAAGATTCCTTACGGTGTCGCTGGAGGCCAGGGCAATGCCATCTAGAGAAACTATATCTTTAGATAATGTGTTTCGAAGGTGTTTGGGGCCAAGTACAATAGCTTCAGTTTTGTCTGAGTTTAACATCAGAAAATTGCAGGTCATCCAGGTTTTTATGTCCTTAAGGCATGCTTGAAGTTTAGCTAATTGATTGGTTTCATCTGGCTTGATCGATAAATATAATTGGGTATCATCTGCATAAGAATGAAAATTTATGGAGTGCTTCCTAATAATATTGCCTAAAGGAAGCATATATAAGGTGAATAGAATTGGTCCAAGCACAGAACCTTGTGGAACTCCGTGACTAACTTTGGTGTGCATAGAGGATTCATCGTTAACATGTACAAACTGATATCGATCTGATAAATAGGATTTAAACCAGCTTAGTGCGGTGCCTTTAATGCCAATTAAATGTTCTAGTCTCTGTAATAGAATGTGATGGTCAATGGTATCGAATGCGGCACTAAGATCTAATAAGACAAGTACAGAGACAAGTCCTTTGTCGGATGCAATTAGAAGGTCATTTGTAACTTTCACCAGTGCTGTCTCTGTGCTATGATGCACTCTAAATCCTGACTGAAAATCCTCAAATAGCTCATTGTTGTGTAGAAAGTCACACAGCTGATTGGCAACTGCTTTCACAAGGATCTTAGAGAGAAAAGGAGGGTTAGATATAGGTCTATAATTTGACAGAACCCCTGGATCAAGAGTGGGCTTTTTAAGAAGAGGTTTAATTACAGCTACTTTAAAGGACTGTGGCACATAGCCTTTTAATAAGGAAAGATTGATCATATCTAGTAAAGAAGTGCTAACTAAGGGTAAAACTTCTTTAAGCAGCCTAGTTGGGACAGGGTGTAAGACACGTTGATGGCTTAGATGAAGAAATCATTGAAGTGAGTTGATTAAGATTGATGGGAGAAAAGCAGTCTAGATGTACATCAGGTTTTACAGTTGCTTCTAAGGTTCCTGTGTTTGAAGATAAGTCAGTACCAACTGAGGACAGGAGGTGCTGAATTTTGTCTCTAATAGTTTTAAACTTTTATCATTAAAGAAACTCATGAAGTCATTACTACTGAGATCTATAGGAATACATGGCTCAACAGAGCTGTGACTCTCTGTCAGCCTGGCTACAGTGCTGAACAGAAACCTGGGGTTGTTCTTATTTTCCTCTATTAATGATGAGTAGTAGGCTGCTCTAGCATTACGGAGGCCCTTCCTATAGATTTTAAGACTATCTTGCCAGGCTAAACGTGATTCTTCCAGATTGGTGGAACGCCATTTCCTTTCAAGTTTTTGCGATGTTTGCTTTAATTTGCGGGTTGGGGGTTATACCATGGAGCTAACCTCCTCTGTTTTATTATTTTCTTTTTTAGAGGGGCAATAGAGTCGAGTGTTATTCGCAGTGAGCCTGCAGCACTATCAACAAGATGATCAATTTGGGAAGGACTACAGTTAGTATAGGAGGCATCTGTTATATTGAGACATGGAATTGAATTACATGCTGATGGAATCACTTCCTTAAATTTAGCTACAGCACTATCAGATAGACATCTAGTGTAGGAATGTTTGCCTAATGGCGTGTAGTCCAGTAATAGGAATTCAAAAGTTATTAAATAATGGTCTGATAAAAATGGATTCTGTGGAAAGACTGTTAGATGTTCAATTTCTATGCCATAGACAAGAACAAGGTCGAGGGTGTGGTTAAAACAATGAGTGGGTTTATGTACACTCTGACAGAAGCCAATTGAATCTAATAATGAGATAAACGCAGCACTAAGGCTATCATTTTCTACATCCACATGAATATTAAAATCACCTATAATTATTATTTTTTCCATTTTAAGGACTAAACCTGATAAGAACTCTGAGAATTCAGATACAAATTCAAAATACAGTACACTATAACAAATAGAACTGGCTGTAGTGTTTTCCAGGTTGGGTGTGAAAGACTAAGAACAAGGCTTTCGAACGAGTTATAATTTAGGTTTAGGTTTTATAAATAGGCTTGAGTCAAAGATGGCTGCAACTTCACCTCCTCGGCCTGTGCCTCGATGAATGTGAGTATTAATGTGACTGGGGGGAGTGGATTCATTTAGGCTAACGTATTTATCATGACACAGCCAGGTTTCAGTAAGACATTTTGGCAATGGAAGTGGCATTTTGCCCCAACAATCCAGATGAGTTAGCAAGTTTTAAACATTGAATTAAAAGTGTTACCAGCATCAAAATGTCTGGCTGTTGCCTGTTGCCAGTTGTCAGAATCGATATTCCAACAGCGGACTCAGGTTCTACAGAATCCCGACAGGATCACGACTGTTTCAGAGCAACCGGCAGCATCTATGGCTGCAAGCTATTAAACATGTTGACTACAACTGGACTGAGGACATGATCAAAAATGCTCCTGTTTGTAGCACCCATTTTATATCCAATATATATGTTTTAATGTTATGACCAGGGCTTGAAATTAACACTTGCTCTCAGCCAAATTCTCTCTGTGGCTAAGAAGTCTGTAAATTCTTGATATTTTAGCATGTATCCAACCTAAGCTCAATCAGGTGACTGCAAATCAATAATATTGCCACTGTGTGTAATTCATGAAAAAGTTAGTTTCATGCCCTGGTTAAGGGGAGAAAATGACAGTAAAACAGAAGCAGAATTCACGTTTGCATAACAACTATATCATCGAGCTCTCTATGCTAGCTAGCAAGTCGTCAACAACAACAAATAAAATACTACTTACCCTGCCATGCAGGTACAATTCGCTGTTAGTGTAACATAGTTAAAAAGGTTCAGATTAAATCCCGCTAAATGGGACAACTATGCCATCTACTGTTGTAAATTGTGCCTGCATTGAGTAGCAGTAGCAAGGGATTATGGGTAATCCTCAAAGCAACGGAGGATTTGCCACTAGGTAACGTGTTGTGAATGTCCGTGGACAAAATAATGTTAACTAACTTGAAAAACATGTAAAGGTTAAACTGGCTTTACTTGGTTGCATATTATTTGTCTTAGATCACATTTGCCATGTTTTATTAGGTTAACCATTCGTTTTTTATGTGTTTTATTGCTGGTAAAAACCTTGCCAGTATAGCTAGCTAACATTAACATGATACCGTCTTTCTAGACAGAGCGTGCGCTTTTTGTCCACAAGAGATGACCATTCCACAACATTTTCCTTTGTCACAAATTCCTGTTCTAGTTGTGCCAGGCCAAACTGATGAGATGATACTCCGCAGCAATGCCATCAAATGGCTCATTTCACAGATGAAGGAGACTGTTAGTGGCCAAAACATCACGTCTCCAATGACTAGTGCTCAGACTGATAACTTGCCCCATTTAGCATCTCTGCTATCCCACTCAGATGAGTGGGTAGGCGGAGCAATGCCAAACAGAATCGGCACGGCTAAACTGAGATGTGTCACTTTACAGCCACTGTCTGAACATTTGGTGTGGGCTAAACTGCCTACATCTGATGTCTCTGCAGTGGGGAGTACAGTCACCATTGAACCCACCCAGTCCAAGACCAGACCTGCACAAATTCTGGTGGGGAGGGTTGTCACTTCTTTATGGGGGAATGGCTGGGTCCCAGTTAAAATAGTGAATCCCACTGAAAAGCCACTCACCCTTAAAAAGAATGCGAAGGTTGCAGATGTGTCCCCCTGTCTTTTTGTGCAGGACTTACCTGAACCGGATCGCATCAAATCTAGTGCACAGTACACACAGAGCTCATCACCTGCACCAAGGTCAGAGGAGGAGATATTGCGAGTCTTGAGCGACATGGGTCTGCAGGATTTGGACCTCTTATCTTGTGAAGTTTCCCTTGAGTGGAAAGATAAACTGCTGCAGATCATTGAGCAGTATGAGTCCACCTTTTCGAGGCACAAAATGGACTGTGGTGAGGCAGTGGATTTTCATCTCCCCTTGTCCAAATGGTGATCTTCGACTCTGCAATGACTTCAGGTGGTTGAATGCAAGAACAGTGAAAGATGCACATCCGCTGCCTCATCAGACAGATGCCCTTGCTGCACTTGGTGGGAACGTGTTCTTCTCCACTATGGACCTCACATCAGGGTTCTACAATGTCAGACTGCATGAGGACGACAGAAAATACACAGCGTTCTCTTCCCCGTTCGGTCTCCATGAGTATAACAGGATGCCCCAGGGCCTGACAAACAGCCCTGCCACTTTTATGCGCATGATGATGTCCATCTTTGGCGATGAGAACTTCACCAGCCTGGATGACCTTATGGTGTATGCTCCATCTGAACAGGTTGCACTTGAGCGTCTGCAGATGGTTTTCTCACACCTTGCTGCCAACAACTTGAAGCTTTCACCTAAGAAGTGCCACTTTCTCCGCCGGTCTGTTAAGTTCCTGGGACACATCATATGTGAAGATGGTGTTAGGACAGACCCGAGTAAAGTGCAGGCTATAAATGATATGCAGGAAGCTGACCTGATGGAGTCTGATGGGGAAACACCGTGTGCTAAGAAGATCAGATCTTTCTTAGGAATGGTCCTCTACTACCATCACTTTATTGAGGGATGTTCTGCTAAGGCTAAGCCACTGTTCAACCTTGTGGCTGAGCCTGCCACATCACACAAGAGAGGAAGAGGCCATAAACCAAAATTCAAAAGAGGCCATGTGAGACTGTCTCCAGCTGACTGGACTGATGAGTGCAGGGAAGCATTCAGAACTTTGAAACATGAGCTTGTGCAAAGTGTCACGTTAGCCCACCCAGATTTTAGTGCACCATTCATTCTAGCGGTTGATGCCTCCTTTGAGGAGCCGTGCTCTCGCAGTTGCCTCCTGATGGAAAGATTGCCAGACCAGTGGCGTTTGCCAGCAAGACACTATCACACTCCCAACTGAACTGTCCAGCACGTCGGCTGGAATTCCTCGCTCTTAAATGGGCAGTCTGTGACAAGTTTAGCCATTGGCTAAAAGGGCGATGTTTCACAGTCTGGGCAGACAATAATCTGCTGACATACATCTTGACTAAGCCTAGGTTAGATGCATGTGAACAGAGATGGGTTTCGAAGCTTGCAGCATACAGTTTTGACCTGAACTATGTCCCTGGCGCAAAGAATGTGGTTGCCGATGCACTAAGTAGAGAGCCATTTGCCCAGTCATGTGTAGGCCACCATCTTGTAACTGAACCATATGCCGCGTTGCTGAACCAAGTAAGTGGAATGGTAGACAGGACAGTGCAAGATGCATTTAGATGTACTACTAACTGCCATTTAGTTGTTGAGGAATCTGCGGAGGAAGCTGTTGTCACCCCACCTCCTCCTCAGGGGTCCCTTCCTTCACAGGACGTCTCAGCTGTGTTGGATGCACATGACTCTGGAGGTGTCTGCCGAGTGAGAGGCACGGGACCAGCTATTCCCCAGCTTGTTGGTGTCGACCAGACTGTCTCCCTACCAAGGAGTGAGCTGGTTAATCTGCAAGAGCAGGATGACTTGGGCAGAGTTTTCTTTTACATCCAGCGTCGCAGGAGGCCCACTAGGCGTGAACGTGCTGGTGAGTCTAGTGGTGTAAGGAAACTGTTGAGACACTGGCCCAAGCTCTCCATCAAGGACAGTATGTTGTACAAGGTAAAGAAAGACAGACAAATGAACATGACAATTCACCAGTTTGTTGTTCCAGACATCCTATAGGCCCAAGTCCTCCATGGCCTCCATGACTCAGCTGGTCATCAAGGGCAGGCTCGCACACTTTCTCTCGCCAGGCAGAGGTTCTTTTGGATAGGGATGGAACGTGATATCATCAATCATGTGAGAAACTGCTTTCGCTGTATGGTTGGTAAGACCCCAGAGCCTAACGACCGTGCTCCTCTTGAGAGCATTTTCACGTCCAAACCAATGGAACTGGTGTGTATCGACTTTTGGACTGCTGAGCAGACAGACAAGAAGTGTGTGGATGTTTTGGTTGTCACAGATCACTTTTCCAAACTGTTGCATGCATTCCCATGCAAAAACCAGTCAGCAAAGCAAGTTGCCTGTCGTCTCTGGAATGACTTTTTTTTGCATATATGGTGTCCCTAAACGCATCCATTCGGATCAGGGAGCCAATTTTGAGAGTCAACTCATCAAAGAGCTCCTGGAGATGGCTGGCATTTAGAAATCGCATACCATCCCATACCATCCTATGGGGAATGGAGTTGTCGAGCGATACAACAGGACTCTTGGAAACATGATAAGGGCCCTACCTCCCCATTCCAAAGCCAGGTGGCCACAAATGCTTCAGATGCTGACGTTCTGTTACAACTGCACTGAGCACGAGACGACAGGTTTTGCGCCTTTCTTTCTCATGTTTGGGAGGATCCCGTGTCTGCCTGTAGATGTTGTGTTCCAGCATGCCCTTCCCAATAGTGCTGTTGTTGACCACCGTGAGTTTGTCTCTCGCTTAAAACAAGACCTGTCTGAAGCTGCACGTATTGCCCGGCAGAACAGTCAGACAGAACAGGCTCGTCAGGCAAAGAACTACAACCAAAAAGCAAAAGGATCACCCCTCGCTGTTGGTGACAGAGTCTTGCTCGCAAATCGTGGTGAGAGAGGGAAGAGGAAAATTGCATACAAATGGGAGTCCACAGTTTATGAAGTGGTGTCTGTGAAGCCTAGAATCAATGTGTACTGCATCAGGGATCCTGTGACATCAAGGGAAAGCATTGGTCACAGAAACCTCCCGCTCCCTGTCAGTTTTCTCCCTGCAGGAGGTGATGACAATTAACTGGCTCTTGCAAATGGATGACACAAGTGATGGGGATGCTGCAGCCATACGGACAGATTGTTCTCCTGTTGAGACTGTGGGTTCTCCGCCCTCAGAGACTGAAGTGACTGTAGTCCCACGTGCTGTGTGTGAGGTCTTGAATACCTCCGATCCTTCAGTGAATGCTGCACAGTTGCCTTCTCCTGGGCCCTCTGCTGAATGTGTGGTGCCCCAGGATGCGCCCTCCCAGCCCTCTTCGGAAGTAGTTCAACATGTCTCTTCCCCTGTTCCTACAGTTGACACACGGCCAGATGCACTCACAGAGGACCATGTAGTTCGTGCACAGCCGCCTCCACTTTGTACTAGGGCGGGTAGACCTGTGAAACCCCCGGTTCGACTCATTTGTGAAATGACTGAACAGCTTGTAGACGACTCAGTGTCAACAGTTGATTCCTTGTTTTCTTTTGTAAGGAATATGTTTTCTGGATAGATTGCTGAATGTCTTGAGAGGTTTTTTTTGCACTAGTACTTACCTGAGGTATCAGAGTTATCTCTATTATAGAGCAAAGTATATATATGAGAGGTGTATACGGCATCTTTTGGGTCTGGGTTGGTGAGGGGAATGGCCAATCCCTCGCTGACTTAATTCCGAGTGGAAAGTTTCTAACTGACTTAAACTGAGATATGCTCTTATTACTACACAACTTGAGTTTTTTAATTTGTATCTTTTGTGTTTTTCTTTTTTTCATTGTGCCCCAATTTAGCAGGATTTAAAGGGGGTGTATGTAACATAGTTAAAAAGGTTCAGATTAAATCCCGCTAAATGGGACAACTATGCCATCTACTGTTGTGAATTGTGTCTGCATTGAGTAGCAGTAGCAAGGGATTATGGGTAATCCTCAAAGCAACTGAGAATTTGCCACTAGGTAACGTATTGTGAATGTCCGTGGACAAAATAATGTTAACTAACTTGAAAAACATGTTAAAGTTGAGCTGGCTTTACTTGGTTGCATATTATTTGTCTTAGATCACATTTGCCATGTTTTATTTGGTTAACCATTCGTTTTTTATGTGTTTTATTGCCGGTAAAAACCTTGCCAGTATAGCTAGCTAACATTAACATGATCTTTCTAGACAGAGCGTACGCTTTTTGTCCACAAGAGATGACCATTCCACAACATTTTCCTTTGTCACAAATGCAGGTATGTTACAGTATGTTGTTCTATAGAGAGTGTTAACATTATAAACATGTAAATGAAGTATTTTCCATGGTTCACTTGTTTGCTGTATTTTGTAATGTAACTAAGTTACATAACTGTTAGGATAAAATGAAAAATACTGTAAAAAAAGGTAACAGTTTGGTGTGAGAGATCTGTATAGATATATTTGTTTATATTGTCTATACTTTCTCTGTGTAAATTTCTGTTCTGTTTCAGTTGGCTACATGAATTTAAATCCACTATACGATCACTGTGTCTATGTAATTGTACACAGTTTAGATATTCAAAAATGTAAATGTATGGGTAATCCTAAAAGCAACGGAGGATTTGCCACTAGACAGAGCATGCGCTTTTTGTCCACAAGAGATGACCATTCCACAACATTTTCCTTTGTCACAAATGCAGATGTGGAATAAACCAGCTGTTACCACAAACCTGACAAGCTCCGGGAGATTCATTTAACAGAAGACATATCACAGAGGTCACATTAGCACGTAGTTTTCTGCTTTGTTTATTATAACCCAAGTCTCATAGATGTCTTTTACTGGGGAGTCTATGTCATGGTATTTGACGTTCTGTACATGACCACAGATAACGTAGTTGTAAGCATGTAGTGACTTGTATGCTCGTAGTTTCTCGCTGGTGAACACGCTAGGTTTCTCCATCAAATACGTGTCTATATCTGTCTACTGAATATTGGGCCACTTGCTAATGTCTTCTACCCACACAGTAACAGCACACGGATTGGTCACCATTTGTCAGTCAGTTTGTTTAGGTAGCATTCGCGATCTTTGTTGATTATTGCCCTTCTATAGATTGACAAGCTATTGCCGTCTGCCATACTTCCGTTGCCAAAATGCACGCTCATGCTTATGTACGTCATCATTGTTTACAAACTGTAAAAGGGTCTATTTGAGGATAATGAGCAGCTGCTAGTGAAAATAGACGTTTTTGCCCTTAGTTGCGTCATACAGGCTATACAAGCTGCCTTACCTTTTTGGTGAAGGTTTTTGTGTGTAAGAAAATAATTTAATCCATATTTTTATTTACAGTGAATATTGTCCCATAAAGATTCTAGAACTGAACTTTGGTCAGAAATAAGACAATAATGCACAGGGCTCGAAATACAACATTATCCATCATAGGTTACACTACGGAGGTTTACATAGCATATACCCTAGCATAGTATAGCATATACAGTATGTATGACATATATATATAACGTAGTAAAGTATGAAATGCTGTTTGATGACTGGCCAGGTGTGCGAAATTGAGAAAGTCGACAGGGTTTGACTCTCTCAAAATCTCTTTTTTATTTCGTTCAATTCATTTTTCAACTTTGTTTGGTCAATATACACCGATCAGCCATAACATTATGACCACTTGCCTGATATTGTGTAGGTCCCCCTTTTGCCACCAAAACAGCCCTGACCTGTTGAGGCATGGACTCCACTAGACCTTTGAAGGTGTGGTATGGTATCTGGCACCAAGACGTTAGCAGCAGATCCTTTAAGTCCTGTAAGTTGCGAGGTGGGGCCTCCATGGATCGGACTTGTTTGTCCAGCACATCCCACAGATGCTCGATTGGATTGGGATCTGGGGAATTTGGAGGCCAAGTCAACACCTTGAACTCATTGTTGTGTTCCTCAAACCATTCCTGAACCATTTTTGCAGTGTGGCAGGGCGCATTATCCTGCTGAAAGAGGCCACTGCCATTAGGGAGTACCGTTTCCATGAAGGGGTGTACTTGGTCTGCAACAATGTTTTGGTAGGTGGTACATGTCAAAGTAACATCCACATGAATGGCAGGACCCAAGGTTTCCCAGCAGAACATTGCCCAAAGCATCGCACTGCTTCCGCCGGCTTGCCTTCTTCCCATAATGCATCCTGGTTCCATGTCTTCCCCAGATAAGCGACACACACCCACCCAGCCATCCGCATGATGTAAAAGAAAACGTGATTCATCAGACCAGGCCACCTTCTTCCATTGCTCTGTGGTCCAGTTCTGATGCTCACGTGCCCATTGTAGAGGCTTTCGGTGGTGGACAGGGGTCAGCATGGGCACCCTGACCGGTCTGCGGCTATGCAGCCCCATACACAACAAACTGCGATGCTCTGTGTGTTCTGACACCTTTCTATCAGAACCAGCATTAACTTTTTCAGCAATTTGAGCTACAGTCGCTCTTCTGTTGGATCAGACCACTAGGGCCAGCCTTTGCTCCCCACGCGCATCAATGAGCCTTGGCCGCCCATGACCCTGTTGCAGGTTCACCAGTTTTTCCTTCCTTGGACCACTTTTGGTAGGTACTGACCACTGCAGACCGGGAACACCCCACAAGAGCTGCAGTTTTGGAGATGCTCTGACCCAGTTGTCTAGCCATCACAATTTGGCCCTTGTCAAAGTCGCTCACATCCTTATGCTTGCCCATTTTTCCTGCTTCCAACACATCAACTTCGAGCACAAAATGTTCACTTGCTGCCTAATATATCCCACCCACTGACAGGTGCCATTGTAACGAGATAATGTTCTTCACTTCACCTGTCAGTGGTCATAATGTTATGGCTGATCGGTGTATGTCTGGTACTCCAGCACCAATGAAGAGCAATGCACTGCTGCTTCCCTAAGCTCAATGGAATGCATTAAGTTCTCTGCCACATACTAGAAGAGATGCTCCAAAATTAGGATAAACAATGGGTGTAATAAGCAATGTAAGCATTTATGACTGCATCCTAACAATAGTGGTCAAAAGAATGAAGGGACGTAATGCATCTCAACCCTAGTTTTTTTTTATTACCCCCAGAAATCTGAGAGATGGGTATCTCAAAACCAAAGCTATCTGCAGACTGGTCTAGATACATTTAGGGGCAGTAAGAACATTTTTTGGCAGGTAAACTAGAGTGCAGCTTGGGCCTCATATTTCTGTCCGAATCTGACCCGAGCCCGACATAGTTCCTCCAAAGGATGGAGGTAGCTGTCTGCCTCACAACCTGAGGACTATAGTAACAGCCTGGTCTCTGTCTGAGGAGACCAGGCCACCCACTCAGTTCTGCTCTGTATGCTAAGCTCTGTGTGTGTTTGTGTGTGTGTGTGTGTGTGTGTGTGTGTGTGCAGGGACAGTCTGTGGTTGTGCGTGCTCAACAGTAGCACCAGCATCGTTGCCGGCTTCGCTGTCTTCTCAGCTCTGGGTTTCATGGCCCACAAACAGGGAATTCCCATCAACATGGTGGTCGAATCAGGTATGATTTAAAGCCTAAAGCTACTGTCACTGTTAGACACGAGAACCAAATTTACACTTTTGCTATAAAAGGACAAAAATATAATACAAGTCAAGTGGAGAGGACAACAATTGAATTGTCCCTTCTGTCCTCTCAGGTCCTGGGCTGGCGTTCATCGCTTTTCCTCAGGCTGTAGCCATGATGCCTCTGCCTCAGCTGTGGGCCGCCTGTTTCTTCCTTATGCTCATTCTGTTGGGACTGGACACACTGGTAAGACGAAGAGGACAAACGGCACACTGTTGCTGTCCTGCACAAAGTATTCATTGAACTGCAACTATTTATGCTGGTTCAGTGAACAGGCAAAACTGCAGCTTAAAGCCCATACAGTATGTGAAGACTTTAATAGAATTATATCAGTAATTCAATAGAAATTATAGAATTATATCAGCACCTTCTATACCTGTCCTTCAGGCTGTAAATTTCCAATTCAGACCACTACTATTTCAACAATTAGGCCTAAGCCTCCGATACCCATGGTCATTCCAGTCAGAATCACTGATCCAACAGTCCATCGTCAGCTTTGAATATTCTAAAATATTTGTATTCCTCTAGCGCTGTAATTCCCGTAATAATTTCACATAGGTCTGTCAAACAGGCATATCCTACACAGCAATATTAATAATTTAATAAAGATCTGGACCAAAACGCCAGTTCCAGTTTTCACTTCTGCTTTAACCCAGCACAGACTGTTTGATGGCTCTTCTCAATGTAGGTTCTGATCTGACCATCACTGTATTGTTTTTAACTGTGAATCACCGGCTGCTAGAACTGTCTTATCCCGCTCTAAGTACACTCACATCTTTCCTGATTTCTCCTGCACCAATGATTTGGTTAATTCTTTTAATTCCATGGGTTCCTCAACCTTGGGTCTCATAGCTCCCTTGAAGAATAGATCTAACTCAAAGACTAGAAAACTGCCATGGCTATATGACAGTATTTGAAGCTGCAAAAGGAAATGCAGAATAGCTGAAGATAGATGGGAAAAATCAGGTCTCCAGGTCCACTTTGTGGCTATGAAAGACCTATTACTCCTTTATAATAGGATGGTGAAAGACACAAGAACATGCTATTTTTCTGAACTTATTTCTGCCTATCAGCACAACCCCAGATTTCTATTCAAGACTTTTGATCAGTTAGTAAATCCGGCCTTGTGCCTCTGCTGATTGTGATGCTGACTGTGAAAAGTTTTTATTGCACTTTGCCGGAAAGGTGGAGTCAATAAGACTTGGTGTCACCCACTGCCCCACCTTTTTTTAATCCCGCATCGGGATTCATTGAGCTATTCTTCCCTTGTTACTCTGCCTGAAGAAATCATGTCTCATATGAGATTATCCTCTAGCCCTCTTGAGATAATTCCAACTAATTTTTTATTCGAATTAATGGATTGTATTGGGCCCCATTTGCTTTCTGTTATGAACAGCTCACTGTCTACTGGTTGTGTCCCAGATAACTTTAAAACTGTAGTATCCAACCAGTCCTAAAAAACCTGGGCTTGATCCTACCCTCCTAGACAATTATCGTCAGATTTCTAAACTGCCTCTTATTTCCAAGATTCTTGAACAAGTTGTTTCAAAGCAGCTTCTTGCTGCTGTGGAAAACAATAGTATCTTCGAAAAGTTTCAATCTAGTTTTTCGTCAGCATCACAGCACTGAGACAGCCCTTCTGAAAGGCACTAATGATCTTTTAATGTATGCTGATGCAGGCATGTGTTCAGTTCTTGTGCTGTTGGTCTTAAGTGCTGCCTATGACACAGCTGATCATGGCATTCTTTTAGATAGACTAAGGCACTGGGTGGGCTTATCTGGTACTGCATTAAACTGGTTCTCATCATATTTGACAAACAGGAAGATTTATGTATCAATTAGCAATTTCATGTCGTCTTTTTCCCATATCAAGTATGGTGTGCCTCAAGTGTCAGTTCTTGGACCAATTTTGTTCTCCCTATATATGCTCCCCTTGGGTGATGTCATCCGTAGACATGGTATTTCATTGTTATGTGGATGACACACAGTTGTCAGTATGCTGATTGTTCATTGCACAGCACAGACACTGGACCCCAGGCTCGTCACTGGGCATGTTTGATGTTATGATTTCTTCTCTTTCTGTTTGTTTGTGTTTGTTAGTTTGCAGGTTTGGAAACTATAACATCGTCAGTGATTGACCTGTTCCCAAGACAGATGCGTAGACCCTGGCGCAGAGAAATCTTCCTCATCTTCTTCTGCTCTGCCTGTTTCATCATACAGATCCCTCTCACCACACAGGTACTACAGAGACCTTTGTAACCATACCCAAACACTCCACATATTCTCAAATTGCAGTATTCTTATTGATACTACATACATGTACCTGTTCTGTGTTGTCCAGGGAGGAGTGTACATGTTCCAGCTGGTTGACTATTATGGTGCTAATGGAGCATGTATATTATTTGTGTCTCTGGTCCAGTGTGTGGCTGTTGGCTGGGCCTTTGGTAAGTGGTATCAATCCCATGTTTCAATTATTCTGTAATGTACCACGTGTAATAGTACTATCCAGCTATCTATCCAAGAGCGTTTACTTCCACTAAAGGTAAAAGAACAGGACTATTATGTACACAAGTAGGTCTATATATATAAATATATATATGACCAGCTACAAAAATAAAATGTCTATATACAAGTCAGGTGTTTTTGTAAGTTGTAAATTATACAAATAGTGCAAAGAAATAAATGTTGAATGGATATACATGCAGTGGATGATTAAGTATAGTATTTGCATGTATACATGTCTGTCTCTATACAGTATATACAGCATGCAGGATTTATATTGACAGTGACAATGCATGATGATATGTAAATGTTAAAATGGTGCATTTCAAACTGTACAAATATGATCTATAATGGAAGTGGATGTTTTTGTGTTAGAGGGTTATTGACGCTATGTGACTGATAACTGTTAACTGTTCTTCAGAGTGATGGCCTGTGGACAGAACCTGTTCTTGTGTGTAGTTGTTTTGTCGTACAGTGCTCTGTAGCGCCTACCAGAGGGAAGAAATTAGAACAGGTTGTGTCCAGGGTGTGATGGATCTGCAGTGATGGTTCCTGACTCTGGACATGTGTGAGTCGTGAATGGAGGGCAGGTTGGCCCCAATGATTTTCTCTGCAGTCCTGACTGTCCGTTGTAGTCTGTTCCTGTCCTGTTTGGTGGCAGATCCAACCCAGACAGAGATGGATGAACGGAGAACTGACAGTCAGAGTAGAACTGGATCAGCAGCTCCTGAGGCAGGTTGAACCTGATCTGGTGCAGAAAGTACATCCTCTGCTGGGCCTTCTTGATGAGGGAGTCGATGTTGGATGCTCACTTTAGATCCTGGGAGAACCTGAAGGTTTCCACAGCAGACACAGTGCTGTTGAGTATGGTGATGGGGGGCAGCGTTGGGGGGGGCTTCTCCTGAAGTCTACTGTCATCTCCACAGTTTTGAGCGTGTTCAGCTCCACATTGTTCTGACCGCACCAGAGGGCCAGCTGTTCAACCTTCTGTCTTCCATCATCACCGTCTCCTGAGGTACAGTGGTTGGTGTAGAGGAAGAAGAGCAGTGGGAGAGCACACATCCTCGGGGTGCGCCAGCTGATTGTCCTGGTGCTGGATGAGAGTTTCCCCAACCTCACCTGCTGCCTGTCGGTCAGGAAGTTTGTGATCCACTGACAGGAGGCTGGCACAGTGAGCTGGGTGAGTTTGGAGCGGAAGATTTCTTGCATGATGGTGTTGAATGCCGAGCTGAAGTCCACGAACAGGATCCTTGCATGTCCCTGGAGAGTCAATGTGTTGCGGGATGTAGTGCAGTCCTATGTTAACTGCATCATCCACTGACCTGTTTGCCCGGAAGGCAAACTGCGGGGGGTTCAGCAGGGGGCCTGTGATGTCCTTCAGGTGGGCAAACACCAGTCAAAGGATGTCATGACCACAGACGTCAGGGCAACAGGCCTGTAGTCATTTAATCCTGTGATAGAGGGTTTCTTGGGGACCGGGATAATTGCTGAGTGTTTGAGGCAGGAGGGGACTTCACACAGCTCCAGTGGTCTGTTAAACATCTGTGTGAAGATGGCGGCCAGCTGGTCAGCACAAGCTCTCAGGCTACATCCACACTACGTTTTTGTTTTAAAATGCATAACTTTTGCTACGTTTACACCTAGCATTTTATTAAACTCCGGGGTTGCGTTTTAGTGAGGATGGGCGAAAACGGAGACGTTCTAAAACAATGATGCAGACACCCACGTTCGCTTTTTGATTGGGTCTAATCAGCCACGACGTGTCCTTCCCTGATTTGTCACGCCCCTATCACGTGACCCTTTCCCAGATGAAAACAAATGACATCAGCCTTGACTACCAGCGGTTAATTCAACATTAATAACGATTTTCAACACTTCAATAACAGTTCCACCTGGTCATTGGTCCAAGCAGAGAAATTTCTGCACTTACTTTCCGCCATCGCTGTTCTTCGTTCATAGTATTTTCTGCAACTAAGCAACGAAACGCAGAGTAGACAATCTGCTTCCTGTTTACACCGGCACATGCATGCCCAGTGCATGTAAATGGTCACGTGATATGCATTTTCAGGCGTGTACTATGGACGGAGATTATTTCTGAAACTGCGATAAAACGCTCGTGTTTACGGAGAATGTTTTCATTTTAAAACAAAAACGTAGTAATGTGGATGTAGCTACAGACAGGAGGGTGACACGCCGTCTGGGCCTGGTGCCTTCCTGATCTGCTGTCTCTGAAAGAGCTGACACACATCCTCTTCACAGATTGTGAGTGCAGGTGGAGAGTCAGTTGTTAGGGGTGAGGGGGTGGCAGGAGGTGGATGTGGTTGTTTGATGAAGGGTGTGAATGTGGGCTTATCAAACCTGCAGATGGTCTCCTGTAGTTGCTGATGTCCTGCAAGCCTCTCCACTGATGCTGGGTCGTTGGTTGAAAAGCTTTTCAGTGTAGCTCCTCTTTGCCACTCTGATCTCCTTTGTCAGCTTGTTTCTGGCCTTCTGTCCCCACTTCTATAGGTCTCCTCCTTGGCCTGACGAGCTGCCTGAGTTCAGCTGTAAATCAGGTTTTATTGTTGTTGTATGTATAAGTTTACATAAGGCGAGAGTTAGGAAAAACTCTCATAAATCTAAAGTCACAGCCATAATTTGAGGACACCCTCTCACTTGTATGTAAGGATCAAATGTATGGAGCCCCAAAACTGACAAAACAGTCAAAAATATTGTTAGTTAAAACATTTAAATAGAAAATTAACAGTGTAATTCATTGTCTGATAACCATTAATGTATTTTGTTGGTTTTGGGGCTCCATACAAGCCTGCCATATATCAATAAGTGGTTACAGGCCAGTCCATTAGTCTGATGTATATCATGCTTCTAAATGCTTTTAAATTGTTACTAACAAACTGTAATTATCATGCAGGGGCTGAACGGTTGTGTGATGCAGTTGAAGATATGACAGGACAGAGACCTTGGGTTCTTTTCAAACTGTGCTGGCGTTACTTCACCCCTCTGATCTGCCTGGTGAGTTACACACTGTAACAGCTGCAGGAGTCTGAAACAAAGCAGGAATTAAATGAATACAACTGACGACAGCTGGTAAAGAGAGTCTCTGCAGAGCCCGTGTTTATTAAGTGTCTCTTTTAGACTAGACTAGATATAAGTGCATTTCATGATGAATAAAAATGGTGCTTTCAGGTCTGTCTATATATATATATATATTTATTTACATATATACTTGCAGTAATTTTCTTTTTACAAGAGACACTTGATGAAAATAAGCTTTTGAGCTTTTTGACTCGTGACAAAAAACGATTCGTATTTGAGACTATCCTTGTACAGGATGCAGCAGAGAACACATGCTTTTATTTAGGCTATTTCAAATATTAGCGGGGCTACAGCCTAATATTTGAGAGAAGAGGATGCACTGTAACAATATATGTTCATATTGTTGTCCCCAGACTGGGCGACATTACAGAAATAAAACAAGTTAACAAGGGGTGTAGTTGAAATGTGAATTGGACAATGGAAGAGAAGAATACTGATTCCTATTTGAATTTTACCACTGTTTAATATTTCAAACCGCTGCTGACAGAAAGGTACTGCACATCTACTACTACTCATCATCATTTCTACTTTGCAGCTCTGAGTCCTGTTCCTTGGTGAAATTAAGTGTAACAGGCTTCATGAATGACTCTCAAGTCCTACTCTGGTAGCAGTGTTTTTAGTCCTAGGTAATTCACTTCATGTGCAATTCCTAGGAGGGATTGTGAGACACTAATTGCAGCTGACTTAATTAGTTGTACAAGCAAATCCCTGTGTCAAGAAAATACTTCATACCATCATGTTTTGGTTTATAAGCAACACAATATCAAACTACAATAGAGAGTTTACTTCCATAAAGCTGGGGAACTTGACAGTGTTAGTGCAGCCTGTTTATCCACAGAAGTACTAGTTTGCTCCTCTGATTTTCCTTCAAGGTTTGCTTCATCTGCTCCTTTCTGGACTACCAGCCCCTGACATCCAGTGGGGGCTATGTGTACCCAGACTGGGCCTACCGTCTGGGCTGGGCCATGGCCCTGTCCTCTGTGGTTCCAGTACCAATCTGGGCTGTCAGCAAGATCTGCCTTACCGAGGGCACCCTCAGACAGGTAAGAGCACCAAAACATCCTACTTAGTTTTTTAATTCCGCTTTAATTTTTTTGTATTTTTAATTGCCCCAATATACATTATATTAATTTGATTTTCATTCTGTTTGTCTAATTGTCCTTTATTTCTGTCCTCAAAAGCGTCTGTTGGTCCTGTGGCATCCTGTTAGTGACCCTGTCAGTCCCAAGACAAACAAAGAACATCTCCTAAATGAAACAGAGATGAAACCAATGTCAGCCCCTTTCCCTGACATGTTATGATCAGTATGAAATGTACTTATGGATTTCTGGATTTGAAATGTACCCTGTGGTGTTTCTCAATAAAACTCATTGTGTGTATCCTTGAGGCCTAGTAAACGTGTGCATTTACTTCCTCATTTTTGGTAGGATTTAAAACCTACATTGTTTACATTTATTTATTTACATTTATTATTATTTGTGTGCCAGCGGTCTTCTTGTGTGAAGCGTCAACACGGCCGTCATATTTGTACAGGGATATTATATATATATATATATATGTTTCTCTGGCCTCGCCTCGCAAGTTCCCTCTACATTGTCATGACGTCACAGATTTTTAAATCGCTTTTACAAATATAAAACCTCCATGGATAAAAAATACATAATAGTTCTGTCTAGAATTCAGACGTCTCTTTTACAATGGTGGTCTATGGGGAAAATGTTTTTGGGCCGCAGAGGAATTTTTCGCTGCAATACTGCGAGTGGCCACTGGGCAAGGCTGAGCTTATACATCCATGATCCTGACTCATGAGCGCAGCTAGGTAGGACTGAACCATTCAATGTTTGTTCTGTGGCAAAAGTGTAATATGGCAGGCTACCTGGATGATTTTAGCAAAAAAGGAATGGACAAACTCACCATAATTTTATTTCTGAATAAAGAGGCTGAAATATTATATTAGGGACCCTAAATAATTTCCTCAAATAATTAATGTTATATGTTTATGTAGTATTTTTGAGGGCCCCTGTCAGTGCCCCTGCAAACAAGTACAACACCATGAATGACTTCGAGGAGAGACTCTTCAGAAGTGTGCGGCCATTAGGGTTGGACGATCTTCTCCATAGTCAGATCGTCCTATCGTCACCCTGTGAGATTGCCAAAACCTGATGCAGTCGCCGTTGTACTGGTGAAAGAGTCTCAAACCACTAACCCTACACATATATGTGTGTGTCCACCACCCTGCTGAGGCCGCTAAGCTAGCACCAAGAAAAGCTGTGGCCGGAAAAGATCCAAGTCAGCCACCTATCATCTGAGCTTTTGCAAGAAGCACCAAGTACAAACGGAACAGTGAAAGATATGGGCCCAGTGCACAACAGCTGTCTCCAGGTATATTGTGAAGGAGATGGTATATAGTTGAGAAGGCAAGTTTTAGAGAACTACTGCAGAACTGTGCCGATTTGTCCTGCCCGCTGAGAATTGCATGCACCCTGCAGGAGCGCGCACAGCTAAAGTGAAAACTACCAGACAGTGTAATGCTTTCTACGGCAAAGTACTGTTTAATAACAAATTAATATTTTTTGTGGGGTTCATCGGTGATGATAAATGATTCAAAGTCTATAGTTTATGAACGTTTAGAGTCATCAGTGTTTGATTAGGCTCAGTAGAAGTAGCATTTCCTTGATATGATTGGTCTGAAATTTGCAAGGTTTCCTTTATTAATCTCTCAATATTTCTGAGGGCGAACTATTTGGTATTCTTTATTGATGTATTTTTAAGCATTTCAGACAGTTATACTAAACTGTTATTCTAAAGTGATGTTTTTAAATGCGGAAAAATTAATGTCTGCTGTCAAATTCACTCTGTTAAAGTCGATCAAATAAAGTAGGCTATGTGCTGATAACACGGTTTGATTCCTATCATAGTTTGATTTCAAGTGTCCTTACTGAGTGTTAAGGGGTAGTCTAAATGCATTATTTGGTAGAAGTGATAACTGCATTTGATCTCAATGTGTCTGAAAAGGAACTTTCAGACACATTTAGGAGGTGGATGCATTATTTGGCAGAACAGACTTTGTTCCTGCCGAGATTTGCAGAGAGATTTGGGTTTGTTTGTTTTTTTGCATAGAAATGCATCTCATATGTTAGGCCAGACTCAGGCTTAAATTCACAGTTCATTAATCAACATTTACAGAACATACTTTTTTTTCTAGGGGAAAGCCCTTATTATACACAGTGTTCTGTACTATAAAGAATAAAGACTTTCTTGATTGTAGTGAGAGTGTAAACACACTGCCCTTACTGTGTGTAAATTGTGTTTCCTTCTCTTAAAACACTGAGTACTGAGAATTGTTTGAGTTTGTCTGCCCTGGCCTTGGTAACAGACACATACACCTCCAAATGTTCACCAGCTGCGATGATGATACTTTATTCAGTCAGAAATATATATAATGTCAAAAAACTGTTAAAAAAATGCAATTCCATAGATAGCAGCACTCAGTCTGTTTGGACTGGAAAAATGTCATATTTAATAATAATTAAAAGAACACAAAGACCCAACAGGACTGAAGAACTTGGCATGAACTTGTATACCAGGACAACAAAAGACACATGTACATGTTAATGGTTGATTAGAATAAAAATTACACACGAAAGTAAAACATAAACATTTTTAAATATAAGAAAGTAAACAAGATAATAACAAATAAAAAGAATAAAAAACATTGGAAATAAATAACTAAATGTAACACCGTACAACTGCCCAACCCCCATAGCATATCACTATGTCTGTTAAGTGCATACAGGGCAGCGCTGGACTGCTCACACAGCCATGGTGGTACCACCTACCACAGATGTCACAGCCAATCTGAAAATTCGAAATGCACATTAAAGTTTGATATTACCAACATTTCATGTAATTTGTCATAATTCTGTCTCCACTGTTTTACTGTGGGCATTAGTACTACCATACTACTAGCATACCATACCATACTAAACTAGTTAATTTTGTAAGGTACATAGTATGTCACAAATTTATGATGTGTCCAAATGTATGTAATTACCCATTGTGGGTCATCACTATCCCCAGATCCACAGTGATAGCAGTGGTCCTGGAGAGTGTCTGTAAAAACAGTGTTCTTTGATATTCATACTTACAATACATAACAAATGTGTGGAGTATAAAGTTGGTGGCACTGCTGAGTACTAATCCTCAATATTTACAGTATAAACTTTATTTTGTTGTTGTTCAAAGTATAACACTGTATCAAGATACTTTCTATTAAGATTTATAAACCAAAAGGGAAACAACCGGATTTGCGGAGGAGGGTGGTGGCTATGTCCACTCTCATGTTGTTGACAGCCCTTGTGCTCGTCACAAAGGTTACGGCCTTTCCCTCGAATTATACACTCAGCATACTTATGAAAATAGATTTTATTAGATAAGCATGTTTTAAAAGGACTTTTTGATTACACAGAAAATATATCCAAAACAAATAACAGGTAGACCCATTAATAAACACTTATAAAGAAAGATGAAGACTCATCAAAGGATATGTACTTTGTAAGCAGTTGTAATGTGTAATGTTCCTGTTGGATTTCTTAATTAATTCACAGTTAAAAAACTGGCTTTAACAACAAGCAGTTACACTCATTTTCAAGGCTGTCTCTCTGTAGTCCAGCTACATGCCCATCTTGACACATTGCATCCTCTCTTATGCATGAATGCCCTTAAGAAACAATACATTTTTAATAACTTTCTTCCTTTTCATACAATTTTCAAATATCTTTAATTGTTTTATTTTATTCTTTGTCACCTTGTTGTTTCCAGGCACCTCTCCAGAAAAAGACACTTCTTTTCATGATGTATTCATTCATCTTATGTATTCAATCAATTCGTGCATTATTGTAGTTTACCTTGCTTTATCATTACAGCTTACCATTGTGTATTTCACTGTTACTGTCAATCAGCAATCCTCAAATATGGAAGGCATCACAATAAAACTACCCATTTTTACATTTTCATTTTCTTTCACTTCAGGATTCAAGTTCTGAAGATTATGCAGCTCTACTGGAAGAAAGCAGTGACAGTGAAGTTAGATGGGGAAGGGGGAGAGGAAGAGCAGGAGCTGGTTCTAGTGAAGAGGACAAACTCTGGGTTGCTCAGCTGACTGCTGCCGGGACAGCAGAGAAGCAGGTTGGTCAGTCATAGATCTTTGGTAAAATATAAATAAACGAGTAAAAAGTACACACCCACTTGACATGTGAATCTAGCCATTCTAAACAGATGTTCTTGCTCAATTTCCAGACAGAATTGCAATTGACACAAGAGGAGAGGGATGAAGTCCTGCAGATAATGGTCACCTGTCTGCCAGGGGTTTTTCTGGACATCATCTGGGACGTCTGGGAACCAGGAACCGGGTGGCAGATTAGAGACAAATACCCTGACCCCTTTACACCAGGACCCGTGATTGCTTCGTCATCAATAATGCAAAGTAGTTGAGGTCATGTCACGTGTAAGAGTTAGAGGTTAGAGGTTTCACATTTCAGAGGTCAGAAGGTTAATTAGCACCGAGAATGGATCCAGAGGATTATGAGCAGATAGTGAAGTATAAAAAAGTGAATATCCATCACATTTCACAAAAAAAGAGAAATTACTTCTTTGAAGGAAAGCCCATTTGTACGACGTTGACGGTAAGATAAGCCACCTTAGCCTATAGCCGTCATCACATAAACTGTGGAAAAACACTGAATGACAAAAATATCTCAGCACTATGGCTCGATCCTGTCCCAGTCTTTGACACTGTTATTATCATGCCACAGTTGTGCAGTACAATACACAAGACATTTCCCAGTATCAAGACAGTATATTATGTTGTGATAAAGTATAGGTTGTTTATGTGGCCTGGCTTATTATGCAGGTGTGCCTAAATCTTGTTATCTAATTATAGTTTAATTAACATACAAGATGTAATTCTATATCTCAAAACAGATTAATGTATAAATCATGTGTAAATCGCATAGCCTTGTTATTGACATTAGGTTTTGTTAGATAGACATAATCTATAGATTAGATATATAAAATCTATTACCAAGGCTTTTTCTTGCAATACTCAAATCTCACATCTGTGTAACATATTATCACAGGTTCCATCCAAGATGTACTACTATTATCATGATGATTACCAGGTACAGGATTATTAGAACTCATATAAGCCTATTTTTAAATATTGTTTTTTGCTTCCGTTTAGGAGGAGAGCAATATTACTGGCGTAATAACGGGACTGCCAAAGCCATTAAAACTAAAGTGGTTTGTGGGGCTGATGCAGCAAATGCATTATTTAATGACTTTCATGCCAGCCCTACTGGAGCACATTGTGGCCAGACCAAAACCAGGGATGCCATATCCAAGAGATTTTACTGGAAAGGGATGTCAGTGGACATCAACAAGTGGGTAAGTAAGCACTACATACAAACCGTATATAATTACTCTATGATAAGGCTGGGCATTTCATGGACAAAACCATTTCTCTGGAACTTATTTTCTATATCCTTCAAAATTATGTCTAAAAACTTTACCCTGGTATTTACAGTACATGTTTATTAGTAAGTTGTCATTTTTACTTAACATGTCATCATTAGGTTTCCCAATGCTCAGCATGTCAAGTCAGTGGGGTATCTATTAAAAAGCCCACAGAGTACACTCCCATAATGGTTAGTTCATCCACTACTTGATTGTGTATTTGCAAACATGGCAGTATAAATTAAGCAGTGTCTGATAATCTTTTGCTTATATATTATAAGGTTTCTCAGCAATTTGAGTTGGTGGGCATGGACCTTATTGGGAAACTGAACCAAACAAAGAATGGTAATCAATACATCTGCGTAATGATTGATTATTTCACAAAATGGCCACAAACGTATCCTTTAACATCAAAGGCGGCCAACAAAGTGACCAAATGCATCATCAAATTCGTCCATCAGTTTGAGGCCCCAAAAAGGATTCTTACTGACCAGGGGAAAGAATTTGTTAATGCTGTAAGTACTTGAGTCCTAGGCAGAAATTGTCTACATGTTGTTGATATGTTAAATAATATCTTTTTTATTATTATTATGTTTCAGTTCAGATAGCACCTTATTTTGGTTCTGACTTCTTGCTCATTTTGTACTTGTAATATGACTGCTATATTTGTCTTATTGTACATGCAATTAGTGCATTTCTTGAAACAATTTTCCCCTTATGATTGCAGATCAACAAGAGAGTGTGTGAAATTCTGAACATTCAAAGGAGCCTCTGCTTGCCCTACCATCCACAAACAAATGGGGTGGTAGAGAGAATGAACGGCACAATTCAGAGGTGAGTCCTTTGTTATATTCTTTAATTCAAATGTCCAATCAAGTTCAATCCCCAGCTCCTCCAGTCCACGTCGAAGTGTCCTTGAACAAGACACTGAACTCCAAATTACTCCTGATGGTTGTGCCAGCACCCTGCGTGGTATCTTGCCGTCATTGGTGTGTGAATGTGTGTGTGAATGGTTGAATGAGAGGCTGTTGTAAAGTGATTTGGATAAAAGCGCTATATACAGTATAAGTGCAGTCCATTTACCACACTAAACTTTGATATGTATGTATCATTAAATGCATATGTGTTATATATTTCTTTTAAGGTGTGCCTTTCAACTGAAAGGGCATATGGAGAAATCTAAATGCAATTTGAGAAAATGATCCTGATCATAAATATTATTTTGGAATTGCCTTTATTCTCAGAGCCCTGAGCAAGGTGGTCGGTAAGCATCCAGACATGTGGGATGAGTATCTCAATGCTGTGATGTTTGGCCTAAGAACAAAAAAATAGATGACCACCAAATACTTCCCCTACTATTTGATGTTCGACTTAGAGGCTCATTATCCATCACAAGTCCTGGAACACTACATGGTTAGTTTATCATCTATGTATTTATGTATGAATGTATGTATGTGTGTGTGTGTATGTATGATTTGTTTACCTTAAGAAGGTATAGTAATAAGAGACATGCACAACTCACCTTCATGTGAAGAGAAAATAATGTATTTTGTTCAAAGCTTGACAACTTAAGTTGAACATAGAAGAAGACAGAAGAACACATAGAAGAACACAGAAGAAAAAGCAGTGCATATGTTTCATAATACACTTGAGTGTATCCAGAGTCAATCCTTTTCAGCTGAAGGACAGAGATCATACACCAATATGCATATGAAATGTCTGACCAAGAAGGAAAGATGCTGTCACATACTTATAACCTCACAATACACAGACTGACATATCAGAGTACAGAACCTCTAACAAAGATAGTCTGTCTCCAGCTAAGTTTCCCTGCCCAAGGCTAGAAACCCAGGGCAGACTGTTCCCCAGACTGCAGCTGTCTTTCCCCCTGATTACAAACAATCTGTCCTCCCGCTGAAACCAACCAGATACCAATGTACCTAAAACAGAGATGACCTAAAACAGAAATGATCTAAGTGTACAGAATTAAGAAAAAACAAGCTATCACACTAAATATATATATGAAATTCAATTACACTAAACACATCTAGTAAGAAAGGAAAAGAGAAATTTTGCCCTTACAATTCCCCCTTTGGCCATTCTATGGCCACAAAGTACATCCAAAATTTGTCATGACATCGAGTGCACACATTCATCATGTTTAAGCAAACGCATCACTAATTGACAAACTGAAATTTCTGCTTCTGCTGTTTTTGTAGAACACAGACATTCTGATGTGGATGAGCAAGCATGGGGGAAAGCAACAATTTAACAGGGACTTTCGTCAGAGTCCCTGCTGTCATCATCTAGACTGCAACCCTGAAAAGGGGGGGGGGGCCCAGACTGGCCAGGACTGGTTCCCTCCCCTCGGTCAGCAAAGACTGCTTGACCGTCAGTGAAGCCATCTGATGTGTGACTGATCTGTCAATGGACCTAACAATGAGATGTCTGATACAAGGAATTATGCAACATCCTAACAGGGCAAACAACATCAAGGCAACAATCATTACAGATATCACAGTCAAAATGATTGATTTCCACTTCCCAAACATTGAATTAAACCAGTCCATTATCCATGTGTCTGCTCCGGCATTGTCTTTCAGCTCCTTGGCAAGTGTCTCTAGTTCAGTCAATGCCTTTGTGAAAGAACCGTCTGGTGCTGTGTTATTTGGGATGAGTGAAGTTACCAGTCTGGCTGGCTGTGGAATTTGTGTGGCTTTCCGACTGCTCGTGCACAATGATGATGGAAATCACTATGATGGCAGTTTAAGAACACACAAAAGCAAAGGCCACCCCTCAGGCCACATCCTCAGTCATGTCCTCTCAGCCGGTGGCGCCATTGTTCACCAGTGGGGACTCCCTTCCACACTCAGAAAGAACACAGTTTACTTGCAGCTTGAGAAAACCAGGGGGGCGAGCAAAGCTCTAAACGCACCCCTTCACAAGTTATCACACTAAATATATATATGAAATTTAATTACACTAAACACATCTAGTAAGAAAGGAAAAGAGAACTAAACATATCTAGTAAGAAAGGAAAAGAGAACTAAACATATCTAGTAAGAAAGGAAAAGAGAAATTTTGCCCTTACAGGCCCGAGCACTGAATGGTGCAAGGACCTATTGTATTTGTAAGAGTTATTATTATTATTATTATTATTATTATTATTAGGGCCCAAGCACCGAATGGTGCAAGGACCTATTGTATTTGTAAGAGTTATTATTATTATTATTAGGGGCCGAGCACCGAATGGTGCAAGGACCTATTGTATTTGTAAGAGTTATTATTAGGGCCTGAGCACCGAATGGTGCATATCGGTGCATTGTCCAAGAGGCCCCAAACATACCATGTTTCATTACCCCCCCCGCCCTGAAGGCATCTATATGCTAATTTTCAGTCACAGTCATAGCGCCATTTAGGGGCAGCAGGAAATGACACGTTTTATAGTCTGACATGCTACTCCTAGTGAGTTGAGCAGAACATCCTCAAATTTGGCCAGTAAAGCCTTAAGACCTTGATGATGCTTTACAGTGAAAATTGTGAGTTTTCACTGAAGGGCGTGGCCATGGCAGCACAGCGAATTCCGATGTTTCATCATGAGTGTTTCAAGGCAACAATGAGGGGCTAAATGTGCTCAAAAAGTCATGGAAATTTGCACACATGTCAGGCTTAGCGGAAATATTGATCTGACATGGGTTTGTAGCATGGGGGGAGAGGAGAATAAAATAGCGCCACCTATAGTTTTCAAAACAAAACGCTTTCACCTAGATGCACTTTGGTATGCACATGTATCATGTTCAGACTTAGAAAAAAGCCTCTTGGAGCCCACCCTAAACACAACAGGAAGTCTGTTATTTTTAATAAACATTGAATTTTTAGTGCATTTTATGCCATTTGAGGGCTCCGTATTTTCACAAACTTGTCCTAGAGATTTCATTGGATCGACTTCAAATTTGGCCTATGCCATCTTAAAACCTTGACCATGAAAAATTGCATAAAGTTTTGTATTAAGTTGAACATGGCATGGAATTTACGTGTTTCGCCATTAAACAGGAAGTGGTTTATAAGTGGACTGTACATTGTCCAAGAGGCCCCAAACTTACCATGTTTCATGACCCCCCGGCCTGAAGGCATCTATATGCTAATTTTTAGTCACAGCCATAGTGCGCCACCTAGTGACAGCAGAAAATGACACGCCTTATAGTCTGACATGCTACCCCTAGTGGGTTCTACCCCTAGTGGCTCCTCTGCTGAAGAGCCATGACAGGAAAGACAAACACTCACACTGTCCTCTGTCTGTCATGCTTCGGCTGTCACTTCAGAGCACTTCACTTCCTGTCCCTGTGTGCCTTCCGCTGGTGTGATTACCCTGATGCCTTCCACCTGTGTCTTGTTAGCGTCTTCCCCTCAGTGTATTTAGTCTCAGTTCTCCCTAGTTTGTTTTGGCAATAAAGTCTCGCCAGTTTGACTCCTACTCGGCTCCAGAAACACCATCCCTCATCCTGCCCCCCCTCCTGCCTGGCGGAGGGGAGACCTGGTGGCCTGGGATGATCAAGGAGGTGGGGGAGTATGTGGCCGCCTGACCCACCTGTGCCCAGCACAAGACCTCCCGACGTCCCCCTTCCGGTCTTCTACGTCCCCTCCCGGTCCCCCATCACCCCTGGTCCAATATATTCCTGGACCTTGTTACAGGACTACCTCCATCTGAAGGTAATACCACCATTCTCACAGTTGTAGACAGATTTTCTAAGATGGCTCACTTCATTCCCCTTCCCAAGCTCCCCTCTGCCAAGGAAACAGCGCAGGTAGTCCTGTCTCAAGTGTTCCGTCTCCATGGTCTCCCTAAAGATATTGTTTCAGATCAGGGGCCCCAGTTTGTTCACGCTTCTGGAAAGCCTTCTGCTCCCTCCTGGGTGCTTCTGCCAGCCTCTCATCAGGCTACTACCCTCAGTCCAATGGCCAGACGGAGCGGCTGAACCAAGAGCTGGAGACGGGGCTTCACTGTCTCTCCTCCCGCAATCCCTCCTCCTGTAGAAAGCAGCTCATTTGGGTAGAGTATGCACACAATTCACTGCCTTGCTCTTCCACTGGTCTCTTCCCCTTCCAGTGTGTGTACAGCTACCAGCCCCCATGTTCCCAGCCCTGGAGGAGGAGGTTAGCATGCCCTCCGCTCTGGCCCTGGTACGCCACTGCTGCCGGTCCTGGATACGGGCCCTCCTCTCCAGCTCTGCCCGTTACAAGAGGACTTCTGACCAACGGCACACCCCAGCTCTGTCCTGTTGGGCAGGACAAAGGGTCTGGCTATCCACCCGGGACCTCTCCCTCCGGGGAGACTCCTGCAAGCTGGCGCCCCGCTTCGTCGGTCCCTTCCCAGTCTCCAAAGTGATTAACCCAGCAGCAGTAAGGCTTACACTCCCTAAAACCATGAGAATCCACCCCACCTTCCATGTAGCCAGGGTCAAGCCAGTCAAGGAGAGCCCCTTGGTGCCTGCATCGAGACCCCCCCATCCCCTGGATCGTCGACGCCGATCCTGTCTACACAGTGTGTAGATTACTGGCTGTTTGTTGCCAGGGCCATGGCCGTACCTGGTGGACTGGGAGGGGTATGGCCCAGAGGAGAGGTCCTGGGTCTCGCCCCGGGACATCTTGGACCCGGACCTCATCTGCAACTTCCACTGCCGCCATCCTGATGTTCCTGGGCCGTCCGGTGCCGGCCATTGAGGAGGGGGAACTGTCATGCTTCGGCTGTCACTTCAGGGCACTTCACTTCCCCTCCCTGTGTGCCTTCCCCTGGTGTGATTACCCTGATGCCTTCCACCTGTGTCTTGTTAGTGTCTTCCCCTCAGTGTATTTAGTCTCAGTTCTCCCTAGTTTGTTTGCCAGTTCGTCTTGTCATCCCAGCCAGGCGTGCCAGCTCCCTCCCAGCGTTAAGTATAGATTCTCCTAGTGTTTTTCCTAAAGATAATCTCCAGGGTTAATATTTTTTGGGAACCGTTTCTAGCATTTTTTCCTAGCCTTTTCTGCATGCCTTCCTGTGAGAAGTGAATTTTTGTTCCTAAAGACTGTGCTGTGTATTTTTGCCTATTCGCCTTGTTTGGCAATAAATTCTTGTTTTTTGAATCTCCTGAGTCTGTGGACAGAGAAACCACCGCGACCAACTCTCAGTATAATTTCTTCTCATTCCACTAACACACTGTGAAAAACACATCAACGGTGTGCCTAAGTGTTATAGTATTAGGGAAAACCCTGATTATTTTATTTTTTATGGGTGCTGAGATGAATGATCTATTTATAAAATGATTGTGTTTGCCGACCCCGTCACCAGCCCTCATTGTCCAACAACCAGCCCGGCCCGCTGGAAATCTTCCCGTTGCTCCCAGTTAACCTCACATTGGTGTCCAGCAGGGCCGGAGTGGGATTAATTTTCAGCCCAGGAGTTTCATGCTTCAGACCAGCTCACTTTAGTTCACACCCCATTATGCTGGAGATATATTTATAGCTTTACTATGTAAATCTGCAACAGTGCACTATTCTTTCTTTATTCACAATGTGTACTTTTCTAGGACATCATCATTACATTTTCAGTGCAAGTGAAGTGTAGCTTCACAACTGAAGTATTGTTTATTTTGACAAATATGAGTCCACTGCAAAAGTGCACACACACTGTGAAAAACACTGCAATGCTGCACGCCCCGATGTGCGCAGATGTGTGAGGGCCCCTCAACGCTGCTTGCAGCTTTAATTATTGTTGTTATTTTTTTAATATTATTACCTGACGCTTTGGCAATATTGTCGTTGTTATATTCATGCCAATAAAGCATATTGAATTGAATGGAATTGAAAAAATTGAGAGAGAGAGAGAGAGCAGGAGGAGGAAAGAGAACATACAGTAATACAGTGCAGTTCTACATAGAGATGTAAAGTAATAGTAGTGGTAATGGTAGTTATGTTAAAATAAATAAATACTAATAGTAATATTATAATAGTAATACTAATAATAAGAGCAATAACAATATTAGCAGCAGCGGCTGTTGAGCAGGAACATGGGGGCAGCAGGTGGCCTGCAACCATAGATCCAGACTCTACAGCTCCGGAAGCAGAAATACCTGCAGAAATCAACAGAAGGAGAGAGAGAGAGGAGAGAAAGCACACAACTATGGGAAGAAGTTGAGTTAGTAACAAGCATTAATGGGATAAGAGTACGTACAGATGGAGAGGGAGAGGAGGAGAGAGGAGCTCAGTGCATCATAGGAAGTCTCCTGGCAGTCTAGGCCTATAGCAGCATAACTAAGGGGTGGCTCAGGGGTCACCTGAGTCAGCCCTACTATAAGCTTTATCAAAGAGGAAAGTCTTAAGCCTACTCTTAAATGTGTGGAGAGTGTCTGCCTCCCGTACACAAACTGGGAGCTGGATCCACAGGAGAGGAGCTTGATAGCTGAAGGCTCTGGCTCCCATTCTACTTTTAGAGAGGAACCACAAGGAACCCTGCATTCTGGGAGCGCAGTGCTCTAGTGGGGTAATAGGGTACTATGAGCTCTTTAAGATATGATGGTGCCTGACCATTAGGGGCTTTGAAGGTGAGGAGAAGGATTTTAAAACCTATACTGGATTTTACAGGGAGCCAGTGTAGTGAAGCTAATATTGGAGAAATATGATCTATTTTCCTGGTTCTTGTCAGTAAACGTGCCGCAGCATTCTGGATCAACTGGAGAGTCTTGAGGAACTTATTGGGGCAGCCTGATAATAGGGAGTTGCAATAATCCAGCCTAAACATAACAAATGCATGGACTAGTTTTTCTGAATCTTTTTGAGACAGGATGTGTCTGATTTTTCCAATGTTATGTAGGTGAAAAAAGGCAGTCCATGAAGTTTGTTTTATGTGGGAGTTAAAGGACATATCCTGATCAAAGATAACTCCAAGATTCCTTACAGTAGCACTGGAGGGCAGGGCAATGCCATCTAGAGTAACTATATGTATAGATAGTGTGTTTTGGCCAAGTACAATAACTTCAGTTTTATTTGAGTTTAACATCAGAAAATTGTGGGTCATCCAGGTTTTTATGTCCTTTAGGCATGCTTGAAGTTAACTAATTGATTGGTTTAATTTGGCTTGATCGATAAATATAATTGGGTATCATCTGCATAACAGTGAAAGTTTATGGAGTGCTTCCTAATAATATTGCCTAAAGGAAGCATAAGGTGAATAGAATTGGTCCAAGCACAGAACCTTGTGGAACTCCGTGACTAATTTTGGCGTGCATAGAGGATTCATCGTTAACATGTACAAACTGATATCGATCTGATAAATAGGATTTAAACCAGCTTAGTGCAATGTCTTTAATGCCAATTAAATGTTCTAGTCTCTGTAATAGAATGTGATGGTCAGTGGTATCTAATGCAGCACTAAGATTTAACAAGACAAGTACAGAGACAAGTTCTTTGTCAGATGCAATTAGAAGGTAATTTATCAATGCACATGGTGAAATGGGACTGAAAGGAGGAAGCGGGGTGTCCCTTAACGTAGCTCAGCAGCTCTACACTCCCTCTGCTGGAGCCCTCTGGTAACTACCCCTTCTCTTACTACCTGATATGACTTGCTGGTTAATACACATTATTCTATCCTTCACACTTAGGCTAATTGGCTGGTCCAAGTAGCTTGAATGGCCGTTTCATCTGAATGCCAAGGCCGCACTCTGAAGTCCAGCCATTATCACTGTTAATAGTTCTACTACTATAACAAAAAGCTACTAAGTAGCAAAACCACAGAACAGAAACTTTTCCACACATGTAGAGATCAAATACAATCATTATAATGTCACCTGACCTGTCTTTAAAAAACAATGCTGCAATAATCTAAACTATTTGGATATGCAATGTCAAACAAGCCAGCCACCTGAAGATGCAATGTCACCATAGAGGCAAGACCATTGTTGGACATCCTACCCTGTCAGTTTTATCTACTTACACCTTGATTAATGTGACTGCAATGACTGGCTTGTGTCCTTAATGGCCTTGGTGTGAGTTTTTTGTTAATCTCAAGTCTAAAATCAATAGCACTATTTTATTCTTGCATTTTTTTGGACAGTAACAGTATATGAAGGAAAAAATAATACCTTTATACTGAACCTCCTGTTTTATCAGTTGCTGAGCAGACTGGCACACTGCACATTCTGCCATCTGTATAAAACATTTGTACATGATAGTTATATAAACTACAAAAGCTTTGTTAATAAGAAATGTGTTCAATTAAATGTCAATGTGTAATTTAACAAATCTATTTTCGCTACTATATTCAAAGAGTACAGTCTAGACCTGCTCTATATGAAAAGTGCCCTGAGATAACTTCTGTTACAATATGAGTGATGGACTCTTACATTAACACACTATTGTCCACAAAAGATAGAACAGTTTTGGTTATTTCACACAAGAGATTGTATTGTGCTTTTGCCTGAGCTGTTCTCACTGATCTGAAGTGGGCAGAGCTCAGTTGGAAAGATTTAGAAATATTTCAGAATCTGATGACAGTTTTGGGGTTGTTTGTTTATGTTGCCAGGTTCACTGTCAATCAAATCTGATCAGACCACACCCACACAGTCCTGATGAAGCAGAGTTTGGAGAGATAAACTATAAACTATAAATGATACATAAGATGATTTTATCCAGTCTTTAACTTTGATTGTTGTATATTTAGTAATGAATATTTAATGTTATAGAGAAATCTTTGAAATTAGGTTGTAGATGGAGAGCTGATTCAGTTTTGAAGTATGATCAGTTTTACAATTGTATTTACCATCATTAAAGATGGAAATAAACTTATTAGAATTATTGTCCAGCATTACAACCTGTACTGTCACTCAGAGACCCCTTGTCAGCCGTGTTTGCTGCATGGCTCTATGGATGGCAAAGTCGGTCTGTCAGTCCACCACTTTGGTCCAGACTGAAATATGTCAACAACTACGGACTTTGGATGGATTGCCATGAAATATTGTACAATAAAGAGAAAATATATAAAGATTAAAGAACAGAAATAGCTAATATTTTTTATACCGCTTTAATTAAGGTAAGTGAGGTAATAATTATGTAAAAGCTTGGAATAGATGTATTAGTTATTAGATGGTAAGATCCAGATGTTTTACAAGTGAAGGTTGATAACTAAACTATTAAAATAACATTGGGGTTTTTTGTGACCAAGTTTAAAAAAAAAAATCATTTTCCCATTGACTGGCGAGGATACAAAACCATAACACAAAAGAGACTGAATGCATTCATACAAGGAACATACACTCCATAAATACCTCCATACAATTTCATCAAAACTGCAGATCATCTGCAGATTTATCAACAGCTCTGTCTTGGGTCTTTGCAATATAAATAAATAAAGAGTAAACATCAAAATAATAAGGAAACAACTAAAATAAATAAATAAAATTAATTTGAAGGCATTATCAAGAAAAAGGGGGTTTGCCGTAGCCTCCAAGCTTACAGTAGCATGTACGCAGTGGTGGAAGAAGTATTGTGGTAGAAAAAATCCCACAGTATACAAAACTTTTACTTAAGTTAAAGTACTGATACAACAATATTCAAATACTCCATTACAAGTAAAATCATTCAAAAGTGTTAAGTAAAAGTATAATAAGCAAAATGTACTTAAAATATCAAAAGTAAAAGTACTTGGCCCCAGTGACTGATAAATGATCATATATGACATTATTAGATTGTTAATGCATCAATGCATAAATGGTATTTTACTGTTGAAGCTGCTCGAGGTGGAGCTAGTTTTAACTACTTTATACACAGTTTGTTTTCCCAACACAAGGGTCACAAGATAAATCTGAGTTGTAAAGCAGAAAAAAACAAAAAGTCTGGATACACCAATCTGCTTTCAGATTTAGACTTATCTCACTTTTCTGTGAAATATTGGATACTTTTACCTCTCAGATGAACTCACAGTTATTTAAATTAAACCATTAGAGAAGTTTAGAGGGGAAATGTGTCTTTGGTGGAACTGATAACTCATACCCATCTGAAACGTGACAAGACAACACACCAAAGAGGTTGGGAAACACTGGTTTCATATGTAACAATGCATTGTCACCAGTAACTATACCTGTCAGATATATGTAGTGCAGTAAAGAGTACAATATTTCCCTCTGAATTATAGTGGACTAGAGGTATAATGTAGCATAAAATGGAAATCCTCTACTTAAGTACAGTACTTAAATAAATGTACAGGATCTTGGTGTCCACAGTCCAGATTAAAGAGATTGTACCCCGTCCTGTCTACTCAGGAAAGACTGAAGGAGTAATCTGGGTTTTTGTACAGCCTTCAGATCGGTTTGAATATATTCTTGTGAGGAGCTAAAATACAATCTATTCTATAAGGACAGCTTTCATTCAAATATGCTGAGTTCATGAGGGAGTTTACATCTCATAAGCGAATATTTTTCTTGGTGTTAAAATCTACTTTTCTAAGGCAGTAATTGATTATAATGTTATTGATAAAAAAATATTCGAATGCTTGTTCTTTGGTTGAGTAGAAAAACAGATCTGACCAATGGCAGTATTGGATCAAAGGCAGTGATCAGAGGGGATGCTCTGACTCGCTCCAGCGCAGACCCGGTGTCTTCAGCGGTCCTGAGCCGCGCCCCACTGAGCCGTGCTGTTTTTGCGCAGTGACGGAAGTGGCGATCTTTGTTCCGGACACATGGTGCAGGGTGGGCGTACCCAGGACGCTGATGTAAACACAAAATACGCCTCATCCACCGTCGGATAAATCACAGTGGAGCGAATTGGCGAGATTAACCCAAATAGCCTCCATTGGTCAGGGAAAACGCTCCGCGTCCGTCGTGTGTAATATGCGTTAAGGCGCAGACAGGCGACGCCATGGACTTCTACATCAATCTGAAGGTGAATTTCAGGGGAAATTCCAAAAATTTCCTCCTGTCGGGATCTGAGACCAAGAGCTGGGAGTCGATGGAGGCCATGGTAAGAGAGGGGAGACTCACTGGGCCCGTTCTCACACACAGCCTGCTGCTGCCTCTATCCTGCTCTCACACACATGTATAGTCGGTACTGATTGGGATTGAATGAAATTGAGTGTAGTGTTAGCCCTTAAGGGAATGGCCTACCAGCTCCAGATATGCTATTAGAGAGATGCTGCCTATTGACATGCTATAGCATTACCATCATTCAGCTTGTGTCCTGTGAGCTGAAACATTAAAGCTGTGAAAATCTTCCATCAGTTTGACAGCACAGCAGAGATAGCCTAACAGTGTCATAAAGGACAAGGAGGACATACCGCAGTCCTTACAGGATTATTATAGTGGTTTGTCGTCATGGAAACACTGTTTATCAGCTCAACATAACTGGTCAGAGCAGTTTGAATCATGAATCATGAATGTTGGCTGGAATGGAAATGTTACTCAGTGTTACTGTGAGTATATTTATTATAAATTGTTAATAACACAACAGAATCGTTGCAAAGAATACCAGTAAGAGTTTTTTCTATCAGGGAAACAGAATGAAACAGAATTGCTGTAGGTTGGCCTAATCCTATAAAACCTTGCAATATACTGCTCTATTTATTTGAAATGAGCTTATTAGAGACAGGCCTTTATTTTGTATATTTGATAATTTAAGACGTCTTCCTGTTTTCTGACCTGTTCCTGTTTTTAATTGCTGTTGATGCAAACTCAGCACGTCCTCCATGTTTACCTGTTGTCTTGATTAATTCTGTATAATGTACATTTCCACAGCACTAATTCCATCAGTACAACAACAGAGTCATGTCAAAGGCTAGCCCAGTGGTATAGTGGTGTCTTCAACTACAGACTATGCAAAATGACTACAAAGGCTACGTTCACACTGCAAGCCTTAGTGCTCAATTTGGATTTATTGCTCTGATTGCTTCCGATTTTTTTGTTTGGCTGTCACTGCCCGATCTATGCATTCTGCCCAATCAGTACTGCGCATGTGCAACTCTCAACAGAGATGAGAAGGAAATGAGATGGCTCACTCTTTAGCTACTTCTATCATCAGCTGATTCCCGCCAGTGCAGAATTGTGATGAATGTCAATCTAGAGTGAAGTAAAAGTCACATGAATTCCGATATGACCATTCAGACTGAAGTTGAATTGCTAAAAATCAGACCTGTATCTGATTTAGGACCACATATGAAAGTGGCCCAGATCAGAATTGAAAAGGATTTGGGTCACTTTTGCCTGAAGTCTGAGACACAAAGACCACAAAGAGATGCAAAGCACCTACTAAGAGACTCAAAGCTACCACAGAGAGACACAAAGCAACTACAAAGAGATGCAAAGTGACCACCAAGAGACGCGAAGGGACCACAAAAAGAAGCAAAATGACCACAAAGAGACACAAAATTACTACAAAGAAACTCAAAACAACCACCAAGAAAGGCAAAGCGACCACAAAGAGACGCAAAGCACCTACTAAGAGACGCAAAGCCACCACAAAGAGACACAAAGCGACCACAAAGAGATTCAAAATCACTACAAAGAGATGCAAAGCGACCACAAAATGAGTACAAATAGATGAAGATATTTAAAAGACTGAACTTATCTGGTAAAGCTTGGCAGCCACATGTGTCGTGTATATTATATATCACTGTACCGAATCTACTCTTTGTCTACAGAGCACATTCATATTACAGAGAAACCAACCAGTTTGCCATGGAATTATTGTGTTCACACAATGGACTGTGGCTGCCATTCTAAACCATGTGGCTGATGAGTCATCATGGATAACACAAGTCACATTTCATGCAGCTGGACTGAGCTGTCACCCAAATGTTGCCTGAATCTCACTCAGTGCTGATTGGTACAGAGCCACCTGCACTTCATATGATAGAGAAAAAATGCAGATGGAAACCAAGCGAACAGTGTAAATAGCAAGAGTGTGCACAGATTAATGTACCATGAGGTAGCAATCACAGAGGAATTGTACAAAGGCTAACAGGCCTTTACTTGTATTTTCTGACACCAGTTTTTAGTGTGTGTTTACATTTAGCTGGTATGACAATTAAATACTGTATTACATTATTTCTTGTTACTGAACTATAATCCCCCACTTTTATTCTGGATGCCAGATGCATATCTTGGAAGTCTCACATTAAACTTTCTCCTTACATTTTAAAAGTGCTAAACTGAGCATACAGTGTACCAATCTGCGTGGATTTCCACACCAATATTTTTTTATACCATATGATCCTCTGCGGGCTCTGTAGATTGGAGAGAGTTAAGGTAAAACAAACTCAGTATATACTGTTTCCGGTCATCAGAACCTGACAGGTCGGTCTGGGTTTGGACAAAAATTTAGAAATGATGTTAGGGTTCGGGTCGGGTTCGGTCATGTCATACTTGACACGGTGCTTCCTGTTCAGTGCTGGGGTTTATTATTTACGTGACAATGCATGAACGCAACACACAGCTGGTAAATATTCGTGTAGCCTGGCTAAGGATGGAGGACGTCAAACTAAATTTGTCATCGGGGAAGTTTAAAAAACTTCTGAAAAACATGCAGGGAAATCGGTGGTCTGGAGGCATGTCGATTTGCTTCAACTTACATTAACTGCGTCAGGCTCAGGTCGGTTCGGACATAAAAAACAGAATGCCTGTCGGGCTCAGGTCGGGTTGGGAAAGAAATATGCAGCCCGAGTGTGGGGGGGTAGAGACAGAGAGCGAAAGACACATTGCCATGGCTATGTGTTTGTTGACAGTGACTTGGCCAACGCTGCCCACAGAAAGGCTCAGTGAGTGACAACCAAGACATTTAGCTGTACTGCCAGAAGTCAGAGGTGAACCTAGACTAGCCTACTTTGTCCTGTTTAACAGGGAAGAGGTTCTCTCCTGACCTCAGGGTGGGGAAGTCAAATAAAGTAAAACAAAGTGATGCATACATAATCAAACGTAGTCGCACATACAGAGTCAAACATACTCTTGATACACCTGACAAATCACTGATTAAAATTGGCTTGATTGTTTTATTGTCTGCTTCAGAAAGAAGAAACAAAAATTGTCAAATGCACTCCAAGAGCTTCTTTTGAAGCATACAGAGGTGTTAAGGGGCCTACCCATGAGCCCAGACCATGAAAAACAGCCCAAGAGCATTTTTTCTCCTCCACCAAACTTAAAGTGGGACTATGTAACTTTTGCTAAACAGTAGCCACTGCTAAATACTTGACTAGGTTTTATGCTAAACTACTGTTTTAGCATTTAGCTAAACAGTAGTTAAATGTTTAGCTAAATTCTAAATGTTTTGCTTAATGGTAAACAGTAGTTTAGCATTTAGTGAAACATTTCCCTTTTACTATTGTAACAGTAGTAGAAGTGGAAATAACTTAAAATAAAAATAACAACAACTTACAGTGGAGCAAGGGCAAATCTAGCAGGGCAGGAATTTGAATAACTTTTGGAAATATGGCCTCTTGGGCAATACCACATGGAAAGTCACTGAGCTCTTCACTGCAACCAATTCAACTCCAAATGTTTGTCAATGAAGATTACATTTCTGTATGCTTGATTTTAAGCACCTGTTAGCAATGGTTGTGGTTGGGGCAGCAGAACCCTCTATTACACAGGGTTCGTTTCCACTGCAGGGACTTAACAACCAGTAACCTGAGGCTTTTGCTGCATTCACACAATGTCTGCAGAATGGGAGGAACAGGAAACCCCCCCCGTTATTTCGACTTGATAGTGTTGACACATGATTCCAAGATGTTTACCCTGACTGCTAGCCTTATATATATATATCATATGAATAGTGTAGCTGCGATGACTCCTATTTTACATTATATAAATGCACAATATACATTATACCCCTTTCACAGAGAACTGAGTGAACTTTTCTTAACCTTTCTGTTCACAAGACCTCTGGGTCAAGAAACAGGCCTGCAGGACTCACAGAGGATGGTCAAAGGAATCTTAAGTGCCAACTGGTGAGGAGTTTTAATCCTGAAGTTGCAATTTACAACAGGTCAGACTTTCACAGACCCAATAATGATCTGATAAAGGATTTCACTCTCATAACTGGGTGATTCTCTTCGTCTCATCAGGAGCAACCCATGCACTCAGGGAACAAAGAACAAAGGCACCGACTTTGTGATGCAAAATTGAATGTCTGCTAATTGATATGTATAGTTAACAAAATAGAAAAAGGAGGAAGTTTTGATTCAACATGCCAATTTTGATGCAGGAACAATAGAAACTGAATCCAACAGGAACTATTTACCCATATCTGCTAATCTGTAAAAGATACAGACAATGTGTTTAGTCTTGTTTAATAGATTAAAACGCAAGAAATTCAAATATGCATTTATATAACTAGTAAATTGGTCATAGCTTGTAATAGGACAAATTGCAAGTTGAAATGCCTATTCTGCCTAACACAATTACCTGTAGAGATAGTGTGTGAGTGTGAGTGTGTGTACACACCCTCAGGGAGAGGAGAGACCCGGAATAGTGGGGGGCACTTATTCATTTTATTTTACTCATTCATTTGCTGTGCATATATACTTTATATACACACCTATGTGTATATATACTGTAGATTTGTAGATTGTCTATGAGCCTGCGGTAACACTGTCAATCAAATACAATTGGGATGATATCGTGTGGGCAAGGGTTCACAGATTTATCATAAGATATGTGGGGTACCCTCCAGCAGCTGAGATGCAGAGCTTTCAAACATGGGAGCATCAGACAAAGGAAACTTATACTAATACTAATTTGTTAGAAAGAAAAGAATTAAGACAGGAGAGATTTAGTTGTGGGAAGTATAAAACAAGCAAAAGCCCAAAGATCACTCTCTTTTTGCACTCTTGCTGTACCTATGTTGCTTGCGTGTCCCACCTGTCCAGAAATCAGCTGGGCCAACAGCCACACAGAACTACAGAAGGCCGGCATCCAGTCAGCTTTGAAAGACAGGAACCTTCTGGGAGAAACCTGCTCCAGTCTGGCTGCTCAACGCCACTGTTTCTAACAAGCCAAAAGTTAGAAAAGTCAGAACTGTGACAAACTCTGGCAAATGCTGCCACCACATCTCCATCACACCCAGCCATCTGGGGGTGAGGGGAAATGTTATCATCCTTCTGCCTGCTGAGCAAGAGATGAGCTGGCCAAGCTGCTTCGTGGGGCTGGGCACATCCGAGGATGCCCGAGAGCTCCAGAGAGCTGGCCCACACGAGAATCGATGCTGTGTCTCCCTCCTCCCCTCCAGAGCGACTTCTCCCCTGCCTATCTGAACCAGCAGGTGAAACTTTACCTGTGATTGGGGGTTGATGCTATAGATAAATAAGAGTGATTAAGAAGGTCAGAAGTAGGACGTACATTCAATATGAGAATGATATTGAAATGCTTCTAGTATTTTTCCTTTTGCTTCCCAACAACCTCTCAGCTGCTGAACAGTGCGTTAAGTCAATTTCACTGGTTAGTGTTAAAGTTTTCATCCACTTGGTGGTCTCCTGTGTTTCCACAAGTTAATATATCTTGCCAAGATGTCCTTCACTGCTCTGTCTGGCATATGGTGGTTGTTCATCACTTTATTCATGCCATTTATTCATGGGTGCATATCATTTGTATCAGTATTTATTAGTTGTGTGTGTAGTTAGTAGTTTACTAAACCTTTCATTTATAAAGAAGTTGATTACGTGGTTTGTGTGTATGAAGTATCATAGTCACTGTACACAAGTCAAGAACTTAGTAGCAACCTCCAGAATTGTGACTGAATTAATTGGCTTTCATTTTCCCTTATTTAAAGGTGGTGCCCTGAGGTGAACTTAATGTGAGTTAAATTCTGTTATTTAGTATAACTATTGATTATTTTGGATAGCCAAAGTTGAGTGCACTCACTCTACTTCATCTTTTGTGCTAGTTAATGTGTTTACGATGCATATTTTGGTGCCCCTTGAGGCTTATTAAGTATTGCTACATATTTATACTCTTTAAGGTATTCATGATACAATAGCCGGAATTATCTTCTTTTTAATTAGTTGATTTGATTGTATTAGTGTTGACATTAGATTTTATTTACATGTAACTACCATTTATGTAGGCTTTGCAACCATTTCGCCACCAGTTTGTTGACACTTCTTTAGTTCTTTCCACAATGCGGGAGATATCATAACAGTCTGAAATTCCAGTGACGTGAATATGGCATTACAATGCTAGGTTCTTCGTTGCATTCCCACAGTTTATTACAAACCACAGTGCTGTGAATATACTTGATTAAAAAGGCTACTGAGGGACTGACTATGTAATTTTATGTGCTGTTTGGTATAGGCAAGTTAAATAAGCAGTAGTGAGATGCACAACAAAAGAAGCAGTAGTGCTGATAATGTTATTGATTGAAGTTTACATGAACATGATACAAACGTTTATACGCTGATGAAGAATCTAAGGCATCACTGAGGCCAGAACAAGGCAGTTGGTGACCCAGAATGGCGTTCAGTCTGTCAAACCACTTTCTAGTTTTTTTGGTTTGTGCCACTGCATGAATTGTGACGGGTTTTTTTGTGTTTTACTTTTATCTTATTTTGTCTTTCAAATTTCTTTCCCTCCACAGTTTGGCTATGTGTTGTATCCCCATTTTCAGTCTCTTTGTTTGTTTTGCGTCCCTTTGTGGCTGTTATGTGTCTCTTATGTGGTCGTTTTGCATCTCTTTGTAGGCTCTTTGCATCTCTTGGTGGTCATTTTGTGTCTCGTGGTTGTTTTGTGTTTCTTGGTGGTCGTCTTGTATCTCTTTGTAGCCGTTTTGCATGTCTTTGTAGCTGCTTTGTATCTCTTGGTGGTCGTTTTGAGTCTCTTTGTAGTCACTTTGCGTCACTTTGTAGCTGCTTTACGTGTCTTCGTGGTCATTTTGTGTTGCATTGTAAACAGGGGCTCAGAGCTCTGCACCTTTGAGTTTATGGCCCATCGCTCTTGGCCACAGCAGCCTGGGAGAGTTCATTTGTCTTAGTGCTGCTGAGTCAGCTGAGATGTCAGACTACACTTTGAGTTGTTGTTTTACCAATGAGTGAGATGCAAGTGGGTTTGGTGTACAGGTTTATCTGTTTCTCATTCAACATGAATTGCTGAAAGAAACAGCCCCAGAGGGAAGACTGTCACCTGGATCAAGCGTCCAGCTTTCAGCCAGTAAAGAGCCAGCAGGAGTGTGAATGGAGCCCACTCTCTGAACAGACCCTTCATCATCTGTTCTTATCAGATCTTTCTCTCTCTGTGTGTGTGTGTTTGGTGTGCAGGTGAAGCGTTCCTTTGGCCTGTGCAGTCTTCAGCTGACCTATTTCGATGAGGAAAACGAGGAGGTGAGAGTGCTATAATTTTGTTTTTACCATTTACAGTAAGGCCAGACAATATCACCTAAAATCAATATCCGTGTTTACTGTCACATTTACACCGATAATGATTAATAAACAATATCATATGAAATACACTTGCGCATAAGATTTTCTGTCGCCACAGTGGAGCTCTTACTAATTCTTTGTACTGAACAAGAAACAGAAAATCAAGGATTCTTGGAATCTTTATTGGAATTTTTATTTAACATATTCAGTAGTTAAGAACTCTTTTAATTATCAGAAATACTGATCCCCAGGGGGATATTGCTCTCATTACATTCTAGAATAGAAATATACATAAGCATAGAGAAGTTATAATAAATAGACAATAAGAAAAAATAAAAGTATGTAAAAATATGTGCATCATACTATATACTACTAAACCAGGAAAAACAAACTAAATATGCTGTGAAATAATTCATAATATAAATAGATCTGAATAAATCTTTTGTTATTTCTTTCCACCAGCTGGATGTTTGGTTTTTTATAAATGCTTGTGTAGTAGACTGCTATGTCTGAAACCACCTGCTTCACTGTACTCAGCTACTAGTTAACAAAGCTCAGGAACTCTGCTTGGTTCTTGAGTCAGGGCCAACAGTGGGAAAGACTGGGTCAGTTGTCCTGGGCCCTGGGTCAAGGGAGGCCCAAAAGAGCCCTCTAACCTTTAAATAATCTGCTTCAATAATTTGTCAGAGGGCCTTTGGAGGTCATCTTGGCTGTAGCATTTATTTTCTGGCCGACTGTAGCTCACACTGAATGTTCACTGTTACATTCACGGTTTACTGTTAACCTGAGACTGCTCCAACGTCAAAGCACACCTGCCTGTCCTGAGTTCGGCCACACCGTTTCTCTCTTTCCCCCTCACATTTGCTTCACTGGACACGCAAGGTTAATTACTTAGCTAAAAATGACTAGGTTGAATAATGGCTATGTGCCGATGTATGAAATTAACCCACAGCAAACTGGTTGTGTATGAATGTATTGTACATATCGATATGACTAAAATTAGGTCGGTTAGAGAGTCATAATGACGGTTTCGGTTATTTTTTGATTATTGCCCAGCTCTACTTTACAGTACTTGCTTTCCTGTCATTTTAAAGGGGTACTCCAACAATTTAGTATTGCACATCCATAAAGTTGGTGCAACAGAGGTAACTGAGCAAAATATCCTGGATCCTACATTACCCCTAATGCAACTCAGAAGCGTCTTTCTTTAAACCCTCCATGTCTGTTAAATGGCCACGTTTTTTGAACTACACACCCTCAGTTTACCGTCTGTTTATTACATTGAAACTGTTTTCACAGGCTGAGTAGTATTCCCCACGATGAGTGAACTGAGCTTCATATTCATCAAATTGGTGGACTGCCCCTTTAATTCCTGAAACTGTGTCACCAAACCAACAACACAGTGACACCACAGTGAAATCATTCACAGATTTATATAAAGAAGCTTTCCCTTTCTTCTTCCAGGTGTCCATTAACAGCCAAGGTAAGTAAACATAAACAGTCATAAGACACCGTGTGCGAAACAAACCCAAGAAATCTGAGATTTCAAATGATTTACATATTAATGCCATCTGATTAATGAATGTTTCTGCTTTTATTCCAGTGGAGTATGAGGAGGCATTAAAGGTAAGCTGATTTGAAGTTCAGTTACTATTCACACTTAAGTATTTATGGAAAACAAAGAAGTACTGTACAGTACATTTTAGTTCTGCTCACAATGCCTGTTTGAAATATGACCGTGCTAATGGTGTAATGACAATGCCTATTTTGAGCCTTTATCATATGCAAGACCTACATTTTTTGGAGAGGTGAAATGGTTCATCCATTCATTTTCTACACTTATCTGGGTTGGAATCAGTGTGGAAGCAGGCGTAGCAAAGTGGAATCCTGCTACACAAACCTGACGGGTCCCAACAAGGCATAGGGCTTGGGTCGGGTTCGGGTTTGGAAGTTTCTATCTGACTGGACAAATAGTCTGCATCCATGCATTTCATGTGTTGTACGTAGAGTGTGGCCAATGCACTGCAGTAGCTTGGTAAACTAGTGGTCAGTATAGTGGATGAAATAAAGCAAAGGTTAGGTATGAGTCTCAAATTTGGGAGTACCTGTAGGGTTCATTCAGATCAGACACAGGTAGGGTCTGGGTTCAATTTCAGTTTTGGCTGCAAGACACCTGCTGCCCCCATGTTCCTGCTCAACAGCTGCTGCTGCTATTATTGTTATTGGTCTTATTATTAGTATTACTATTATTATATTGCTATTATTATTATTTTTATTCATATTAACATCAATACCATTAATACTAATATTACTTTACATCTCTATGTTGAACTGTACTGTACTACTGTATGTTCTCTTTCCTCCTGCTCTCTCTCTTTCTCTCTTTCTCTCTCAACCCAACCGGTCCAGATGACCGCCCACCCAGAGCCTGGTTCTGCACGAGGTTTCTGCCTGTTAAAAGGGAGTTTTTCCTTGCCACTGTGGCTTACCACCTAGTTCCCTAGTGGGGACTGTTGGGTCTCTGTAAATATAAAGAGTCGGTCTAGCTGCTACCTGCTCTATATGAAAAAGTGCCCTGAGATAACCTTGTTATGATATGGCGCTATATAAATAAAACTGAATTGAATTGAATTGAGTTTTAGACCCCTGCAGAACTCTAAAGCCAAGTAGCACCCTCCTCCCCAGCCACCTCCTCCAGCTCTTCCTGGGGGATCCAGGGCATTCCTAGCCCTGACGGGATTTACAGTTTAATACTTCTAACATGACAGAGCAAGCTATGCCAAAACATGTTATATAATATGGCTGGATTATACTATACATAGGGAGGCATCCGGGGGCATCCTAAATACATTCCAGAAACCACTTCAGCTGGCCCCTGTCAGTATGAAGGAGCATCGGTTCTACTCGGTTCTAGTCCTTCTATGAGTCCTGCAAGATCCTTCTGGATGTCCAAGCTCTATGGAGAAGACACCAACCTCCTCCATGACAACTCCTGAGGCCGAGGCTGGTGTCTCCTCTCTAGCAAAGCATTTTTGTTGTTATCAGAAGAAAGACACAGCTTAGTTGAGAAATTGATACAAAATTGATCCAGAAATGGCAGCAGGTGAGACTAACCTGTTTTCTTGTTTCCCAGAGTGCAGCAAGGCAGGGGAACCGACTGCACATGAACGTGTATGAAACTCGGGGCCAGCCGACGAGGGTCCCCACCACCAAGGCCAGCGGAACAGAGCCCAAGAGGGGCTTCAGACCCCCACAGCACTGCCCAGCTCTGGCCCAGGTGGTCAGCCGCAAAGTCCAGGCTGCGGTGCCAGAACAGGGCATGGTAAGACCCCAACACACAGAGGTCCATATTGGGCCGTGGGCATTTCTTTGTCCATTTATCAGTCATGATACCTCAGCTGCCACTGATCAGATTTTGATGAACTTTGGAAAGAAGAAGAACTACTTTATTAATCCCTCTTGAGGAAATTCAGTTTTTTTACTAGGTGAAGTGGCACCTCTCCGGCTACCAGCCCACGCTCCATATTCCTCCGCAGAAATAAAGAGAGAATGGTCTGACATAAACCTAGATACTAAAAAAATGTCTTGAAAAAGCAAAGCAGTCCATGACTAATGTGAGAGGCGGTCAAGGAGACGTGACATTCATGCATATACATTAGACGAGAAAATATTAGCCTATACAGTAGGTTATGTGTCAGGTGTTATAATGGAGGATGATCCTGAAAAGAGGCCTGCAGAAAGACCCTGAACTACTCTATAAGTTGCTGTGCCAAAAAATGCAAATAAAATCTCTCAGTATATTGGCAGCCATGATGATGATGGTGAACAAATTATCAGGTTTGCGTCAAGTTTATTTTAGTTATATATTTTATTGTTGTTGATTTTGGTTTAAAGTCCAAATTTATTCAGATTAAGGCATTATGATTCTTTGGTCGAACGACCTGGACCACTCCTGAATTTCGTTCGTACCTAAGAGAACATTCTGAGTGAAAGAAAAGTGGTGAATGTGACAAGGTCTGTTAAATCACTTCTGTGTACCACTTAGGAACAAATCTGTTCATACCAGTGGTTCTTGCACGAGGCCCAATGTTGTGTTATATTTGACATCACTTCAGTTTGTTTTATGGGTTAACAGACAAACAAAACAAAAGTTTCTGTTCTGTTAATTCACATGCACAAATTCATACATTACTTATTTGTGTGCCTGTCACGTCAAAACTTTAAGCCCTGATAAACTAGATTTGTCATACATTTCCTTACACACAAAGCAAAATTCAATAACTCAGAAACCATAATAATAACAATTTTTGATGGTTAGACACATCGCAGTGTCCTAACATTCATGCTAATGTTCTCATCCTCATTTTTTTTTTGAAAATTCTAGGTTTTGCCATGTATTAATAGGGATTAGAAAGTCTAGTCCTAGTCTAGTTTCCTTTTAAAAATGATGACAGTGTGATCATGAATGCCTATTGATTGATACTTTTGAGCCCAGTCTCAGCTGAAAAGCATTGATTTGTGAAGGTTCTGTCTGGGATAGCAGAACTGACAAAAAGAGAGAAAACCAAAGCAAGTCATACAGACGCAGGAAAACAGCATATAAAGACTGAATGGCCTTGGTCAGGCAGAAAAGACTAGTTCTTGTTCATTGGTTGGTTTGCGCTGTCTGAAATTGAATTTAGGACTAAAATCACTTCTACCTCAGAGTAGTTATTTATGAAGCCTCCTACACTGACTTTCATCAAGGAGAAGGACGACTCCTGGGAAAGAGTGTGACTACATTGTTTTACAACACTCAGAGGTGCAAAGTACAAATTATGATGACGTGTTGTAGTTTTCTGACAGTTTCAGTTTGGAGTATTAGACGAGGGTCAAATCGAAAAGCAGTAAATAATATATTTATGTGTATAGGCAAATAATATAGACAACTAAGTTATCTAGGTTATATATACCAAAATAAATAAATCTCATATCAAAACTCACAATGATATATATTTTCAAATAAATTAATAACTAAACCCACGATTTGTATGAATATTTGAATCCACGCATTATCTGAGGAGCTGTACGAGCAATCAAAGTTTGATTTATAACTACCAAAATTACTGGTTGTAACAGACCCAAATACAGAAATACAACCCATTACCTATAGGACCTGTTTTTTGTGGAGAGAGTGTGTGCTCGTTTGCATCCTGCTGAAATTCAGTCACAAAAATGTACGTTTTGCCAAAACAATCTTTTGATAAGGTCATTTTCATCAATAGATATCTCTCATCCCACTAAATGTATGTGTTAGTCTCTACCATGCAGTCTGTGGTCTCTGACTGAATGTCTCCTCTTGGTGACTCCTCACAGGTTAGGACACCTCTGGGGTTCTATAGGTGTCACTTCCAAAATTGATAAAATGGTTTTGCTCCTAGTACTAAAAGAAGGACCAAAAATGTATCACTCTGAAATGTTTGATAAATATGGGCCCTCGTTTTCTTTTTCTCAAAAGTAGCCCTACACTTAGGCTTCAAGGGCCCTTTTTACTGTATATTGCAGTTTTGGGACCGTTCTCTATGTAAATGAACCCGTGTACGCAAGCAGATGGATGCAGAACATGTAGTGTGTGATGAAGTAAGTTCATCTTTGTCTGCCTCTGTTTGATCTACCCCAATTCACTTAACCTAATATTGGTGATCCTGTATTACAAAGCTGGTTATCAACTTCTGAGATAAGGTCAAACCAGAACCTGTTGCTATAGAAAGTCATATTCAGTGAGGTAAAATATTTACAATATTACACAACTAGAACAGAAATAGTAGGAAAAATTAAAAGTAAAGAAATTAATGTTTAATTCCTGTGAGGAATAACAGAAACAAAGCACAATTCACATAAAACTAATGGTTGTGCTACAGTGGTTTGTCTCTGCTGATCTTTATTTCTTGTCACTTTAATGTAAACTCAGGACTTCCATCCCTGTCTGGACCCTGTAGGAATGATGACTCATTTTTTTCTAGTAAGCTGATCAGTCAGTAGTCAGGCTGTTTTCATGTGATACTGGAGTGCCCCTTTAATTTCTCTAATTGTATCATCAAAGCAATACCAAAGTGAAACCACAGTGAAAACACTCTTCCCCTTTCTTCTTCCAGGTGTCCATCATCTCTGATGAACTTCACCTGCTGTGTAGCAGGTTAGGCGTGCAGCATAGGTTACCATGGTCATATACCATCAGAATCACTTGAAAGATGATAATGATCATATAAACATTGTACACAAAGTGGTTTTCTGGTGAAATTATAATGAAACCTGTATGGTCATTTACATTGACAATGATGTAATAAAGGTGTTGATTTGCAGGTTGAATATTCTCTTCTTCTGTTGATCAGGTGATCATGAAAGATGTGAAGGGGACCAAAGAAGAAGACAAGACTCCTCCAGCCTGGTTCACCTCTTACATGGAGAAGGTAAGAACAACCTGATGAATCTGGAGGTGACAGGTGTCTTTTACACAAGTCAGGTTATCTGCCGGAGGAACTTACATGCACTGATGAGTAAGCACCCAAAAGATATAACAGAGGCGTAAAAATACTAAATCAGTGAGCATTCTCCCCCCACCCCCCCAATCCCTCCAGTTTAAGGACCAGGTGGTTCGCGAGGCTGTGGAGAAGATCTGCCGGGAGTTCTCTGGACAGTGCTGCATCCACAAGCCCCTGGGAGGAGGAGGAGGTGGAGGAGGGGGAGGTAGAGGGGAAGCAGTAGGAGGAGCAGAGGCCCAGCAGGTCCCTGAGGTTTCCTCCTCCACTCTGCCTGGAGCTCCATCCTCCTCCACTCCTCCCTGCTCCTCCTGCAGGGGTCAGACCACCGGAGGAGGCTACCAGTGCAGGTATGGGATGTCGACAGCTAACTTGCTAATTGAAAGTTACTTTGGATTAGTAGTTTAGTTACAGCCCTAATTCAGTACAACAGAGTCATGCCATACTCACCACTCTGCTCTCAGGTTCTCTTCTATAACAGAAATACTGTTTTCATTCACTAATTATTTCCTTTGGTTTCCACTTTGCCATTTTTTTTACCGCTGTTAAGCTACTGTCAGAAGTCAAGTTTTCATATAAATGTAGCACATATTGTAACCAATTTTCCAGAAAATCATCAAAAGAAAATTTGAATAAATGCACATTTCTGTTCACTACTGTTATGTGAATATTAGGAGTTGAGCGCATCGAGATAAACAGTAGGTAGTGCTAATTCTGTAGTCGATACCATTAAATCATGGCAGAAGAAGAGGACACAACGAGATGACCATCATGATCATCCAAAGAGCTCCAGTCAAAGCTCAAACGGTGAAAAACCATGTGGAAAACATGATGGAAATGACATTTCTGTTTTATGTATTAATGTGAGGAAGGTTACAGGTTACATCGCTCCACACAGATCTGATGTTATCGTTTCTTCAGTAGTAGATGTGCATCATCATTTATTCTGTCTGTTTCCACTGGACTTGACTTGTTTTTATCGAAACACAAACTTTTCCACCTCAGCTAAGAGTACAAACTTTTTTATGACTATTTGGAGTTTCCAAAATGTGCATAAAAACAGGTGGATGAAAGCCACGTATTTAAACTCAACACTTTATGCACAACTGTTTCACATTAAAAGCCTTCCAGCAGCTCAAAGGCCATAGTACCTCATTTTGCTGGTAGGCTTTTAATGTGAAACATCTGTAGGAAGTGTTGAGTGTCATCAATGGGAACTTAACAGTGATTGAAAAACAGGCAAAGTAGAAGGTTGTAAATTACAGGCCACCACAGCTATTATTTGACACTCGATAACACATACTACAGGAAGTACCCGCTTCATGTGTAAGTCAGTTGCTCCTCATTCTACACCTGCTTTTTCTGTTGGACTTCTACCTTCTCATTTCATCTTCTAGAAACGTAACTCCTCTGCTTTAACTGATCAGGAGACATTCATTCATTAATAATTATATGATTGCATAAGTAATAACTGTTTAAAATGGGATAAAATGTTTAAAAAGTTGCTCCGTGTACTTTGTTCTGTGTTTTCTGAGAAATACAATATAAAACAAGCAGACTTTATACAGACTTTGTGCCAGGTATGTGTGCGGGCATTTGAATAGTAACGGGATCCTGACCGACCTGTGAGACAAATGCTTACTTCCACATTGCGTTTAGCTGTCTATATAAGGAGCCAAGCTGGCCTGCTGCTGCTGGTGTGGTAGAATAGCTCAGATCATATGAGTACAGGCACAGCTTTATTAGTGCCAATACCATTAGCCCAGACATAAGATTTATCAATCTTCTCATCTCACTCTCAGAAAGAAAGCAAATTTACCCAAAATAAAGAACTATTCCTTTAACCTTAGCTACTGAAGCATTTTCATAATATTGTCTAAAAAATGACAGGAGTCAAAGACAAAGTTGAAGCCTGATAGGTACATTGGGAAAGTCAGATCTACTTTTTGAGCGAATGAAAAGAAAGGGCAGAGAGAGGAGGAGGGTGTGGAAACAGTGTTGACAGGACACAAATGTTTTTTTCCCCTGATATCTGCAACTTCAAATGGGAGTCAGATTCTGTTTACCCAAACAGTCGGACTCCAGCCGCTCTGCCTTCTCTTTCCATGTGTCTTGGCCTCGTAGAAACATGTTCAATTCAGAAGGTTCTTAGCTGCCTCTGTAGATTTTGAAACTTCTTAGACATGATGTCAGTTCTTTAGTTGGAATTACCCTTTCTCTCATCTCTCTCTCCTGCTTTCATTTTCCACCTTTCTGTGTCTCTCCACCCTCTCTCCATCTTGGTTCTTTTCCTGTTCCTCTTCTCTCTGTTTCTGGTCAGTGTGTGTACCTCCTGTACTCTGTGCGAGCCCTGCAGTTTCTCTCACGATCCCAGTCACAACCTGGTGAGAGCCAGGACTCCTCTGTCCATCCCGGAGCACGGATCACCTGCCCCAGACCACAGCAGGTATCACACCACCATTTTGTTAGAATTACTTTACTTATTTTCATATTTTCTGTATTTTTCTATATTTTTAGATATAAGAGGCCACAAGTTTTAACATACATAAATCATTACCTTATTCAGTTCAGACCTTAGGAATATACAGCCTGGGGTTGATAGTGGCATGTACAAAAAATTGGTTGAAAGGTTATATTACAAATAGGGGTGGAGGAATTATTCAGATTCTTTACTTAAGTAAGAGTTGCATTACTGTAATTTAAAAATACTCTGTTACTCTGTTTAAGTTTAAAAAAAAATTACACCAAAAGTCTCACTTAAGTAAAAGTATGTAAATATTATTAGCAAAGTGTATTTCAAGTATCTAAAGTAAAAGTACTTGTTCTGCAGAAAAGTGTATTATATATTCTATTATTGGATCATAATTACTGATGCATTTTATTGTTTTAGTTGGCTGATGTGCAGCTAATTTGAACTATTTACATACTACTGGGTAGTTTAATCTATAACAGTTAATCTTATTTTATAAACTCGTGTTTTTAACTGAAATCTTAATCTGTAAAGTATAACTGTCACATAAATGTTACAAAGAAAAAGTACAATTTCTCTTTGAAATGTAGTAGAGTAGAAGTATAAAGTGACATATATATTGAAATATTCAAGTATTTGTAAATGTGTACTTAAGTACAGTACTTCAGTAAATGTACTTGATAGGTTAGATTCCATTACTTCTTACAAAAACAAAACAAAAAAGAGTCTACAGCCTGGCCAGTGGCTCTGTGAGTCAGTAGTGCTAAGTGTAAAGCAGTTGTGGTGAAGTACATGTAAAAAAGGTCATGTTTACCATGTTCACCTTCTTAGTTTGGCATGTTAGCATACTAACATTTACTAATCAGCACTAACCAAAAAGTCCAGCTGAGGTTGATGGGGATGTCATTAGTTCTGCAGGTATTTGGTCATAAACCAAAGTATTGGACACATTAAAACTTTGACCTGATGATGGTGCTAGATGAAAAGTCAGAGTATCACCAAAGTTATTACAGTTCATCCTGAGGGAAACATGAATGTCTGAACCACATTTCATCACAATCCATCCAATAGTTATTGAGATATTTCAGTCTGGAACAAAGCGATGGACCAATTGACTGACAACTGAACCATGGCGCTATAAATAAATACCAAGAAGCAACAAATAGGCAGGGCAACAGTGAGTGCCTTTACATGCAATTCCGATTATGATTGGGTTTGGAGAGTATCTAAGTTTTAAGTCTGGAGATGAAGAGAGGCTGTCTGACTCCTTTTCAATGCTTCCGGACACTCTCCACAAATATTACACAATATTTCTGTCCAATATTTGTGCCCTGTAAAAATACTATAAATGTATTGGAAGCTTTCTGACTTTTTAGTAGGAAATGTCACATACAGTGGATCTGGCTTAGGGACCCTCGAGCCCATGGGCCTCAGGATTTTATGCTTGGTAGGCCAGTTTGGTAATCCATCCATTGCTGGGTTTATCCTCCATTGATGAGGTAACTCAGTTTGTACAGAAATGAGGGAGTGAGATGTCGAGGTGCCAAAGACACAGCTTTTCTAGGGGATCACTGCTCCATCCAAGGAAGACAAACAATGCTGTGAAAACTGTACACTCATTAAGTTCTACAAAATAATGGTGTATTAGTATTAGTATATTAAAGTACACCCTTTTGTTTCACCAGAGCTGACCTCTGCCACTTAATTTAAAATGTAAACTTAAAATGTATTATTTATTTATAACTGAGAAGCCTGCTAATAGTATTGATCCCGGCCAAAATTTTATGGGGGACAAGTGGGTGCCGGGAGGTTGTAGTGATGGGACATTTTATGTTAAGGGTGTCATTGTCGCAATAGTACGCTCTGGCTCAAACCCTGGTGTCTGTTTGTGTTTATGTGCATCGTCGGCATCTGTGTCTCCATGGTGTTATCTTAATCTCCTTCCATTTTTGTTTGGTTGCTTCCTTTCAGGTTCTACAGGCGAGGTGACCGCAGTTTCCGGAAGGCGGAGAAGCAGCGGCTGAAAGCAGAGAAGCGCCTGCTGAAGGCCGAAGTCAAAGAGATCCGGAAACAACTGAGGATGGAGAGACGGGGCATACAGTGGAGTTCCTCCCACAGAGATGGAAGCTCCTCCCCTGTCCTTCTGCAGCCTCGAGCCACCCAGCACAACAGCCCTGAGTAGGTCCACACTAGTTAGGTTGCCGTACACACTAGTGAAAAAGAAGTCATTTTCTCTATTCTCAGTAAATGAAGAAAATTATTCACTAAAAGTCATAGGTTATTGATTCTCAATCAGGGTTATTTGTACCCCAGGGGGTACTTCTGCAGTTGCCAGGGGATTTGTGGAAAGACTGTGGAGTAGCTCAAGAAATTTGAAAAAAATATAAATTACAATTTTCATTTCAATAAGGTAAAACTGACAACACAGTTTGAGAACCACTGTTGTATGTTATGCCAGGTGCACATTGCACGATGCAGGACAAAAGAACTTTATTTCTTGCCTAGGCGTCCAAAGCGTCCCTGTCCCCTGGTAGTTCCAGCCATGACGGCTGCATTTCTGGACGAAAACCTCCCTGATGGAACCCGACTGCGCCCTGGAACCAAGTTCATCAAGTACTGGAAGATGAGGAACACTGGAACAATCAGCTGGAGCGCAGATACTAAGGTAAAGAACTCTATAGTTGTCCAGTTTACTCTTTTCTTATGGTGTCAATTAAATAAAAAGGGTTTATCCTCTTGGGATTACCCGCTATGAAACAGCATTACCCTCTTCCATGTTAGAGTGCCTAGTTGTACTTCTGCAGTTATTGTGGTGAAAGTAACGCAAAAGTAGTGTAATATCTAATGCTTTACTCTACACAGACAGTAAGTAGCTCTAGTCCAGTGTAATATGACTGAAGCAGCTAGTAATCTAATAATTATTAAGTAAGCCGTTTTTTGTAAATGATCTCATGAACTCATGATCAAATGAGTTTAAAAGTAAGTAATTTAATCACTGATCTTTTTGTTTAGCTGACAACACCTGTCTATTTAGTATTTTCTCAAATATAGCCTTCCTCCTTAGTTTACCAGATGAATGCACACTTGCAGTTATGTATAAATCTTTTCTTGTATACAGTAAGTCTTTTCTTCAACAAATATTCCAAGTTTAGCAGCAGAGAACACTGTTGATTGGGCTCCATTACATTTGCGCCATAGGGTCTTTTTTAGCTCACTTAATGCATATCAGATTAACTGCAGCTTGGCTCATTTACATCTGTAGTCTTAGTAATACCCCACTGTTTGTGTCACCTTATGAATGTAAGTCCAATACTTTCTTTTTAGCTCTGTTTGTGGTCTCCACCAACTCCTGAGGGAAATATCTGGCTTTTTAGCTGCTTAATGCTCCACTATGTTCACCAGCTAGTCTCTAACTGTGTCTGTCTGCTGTTTTCTGCTGAGCAGGTGGTGTATAGTGGCTTTATCAGAGCTTTTTCACTGGAAACAGCTGCCTGCTGCTGCAGGAAACAACACAATGAGAGTGATGAGACTGAACCAAAACAGTAAAGTTGCAGGCAGTAAAACCAAAACAATGAGCTGAAAGATACTAAAAGGCTCCAAAGAGAAGTGCATCACTACGAGTGACACCTTTCACATTACATATAGTCATTTGAACCCTTGTTCATATAAAAACATTGATTGGTACAGCTTTAATAAACTTATTTCTGCTACCGCTTGTATTGTAAGAGTAAATACAGTATAAACTGATAAGTAAACATCATATCTTGCCTTATTTGTTTCCTGCAGCTGAAGTTCATGTGGGGAAACCTGGCAGTGGGATCTGGGGACCGCTGGAGAGAGGTGTCCGTTCCCTTCCTCCAGCCAGGACAGGTGAGATAGCAACATAAGGGAAGTTTTCATTTTCACTTATCTTTGGAAAAGTACCCGGAACTTGTCAGCTAGCTCATCCTTTCTTTCTTTTTGTAGCACTGAATCACATGGGTCAGCACCATGTTGCTCAGCCATTGCACTGTATTGTACAGTATGTTACTACTTTCTTGATATGTTGATGATCAACAAAATTCTTTCTGTGTGTCCAGGTTGGTATAGTGAGTGTAGCGCTGTGTGCTCCCACTGTGGAGGGCTCGTACACCTCCCACTGGCGTCTGGCCCACGCTGGAGAGCAGTTTGGACCCAGGGTCTGGTGCAGCATCATGGTTGATCCTCTGGCCCCAGCGCCCATGATGGCTGATGGGATACTGGTGTCACCCTGTGTCACACCGCAGGTAGAACGAGTGGCTGGATAAATGAAAACAGGAATCCTACTTTGTCATAGAAATTAGACTGTCAAAAATTAAATAAATGCATGGATGTGAATAAATAAACTAAAATACACACACATAGAGACATGCTGTAGATATGGGTGTGTACAGTATTTAACTGAAATGATTTGACTTTGTCTGCAGGGTAAGAACCCAGTGTCCAAGGATGGAAAAGCCTGTGCAGCATCTAGGGAGCAACCATTAATGTCAGTGGACCAAGAAGAGTACTACATCCCCTCTGTTGACCTACTCACTGCACAGGTAATAATCTGCAATCATTACACTGCTGTCCACTTTGCACTAAGGCTGCAACAAAGGTTTGTTTCCTTGGATACACTGATCCAACTTTTTCTCCCCCATACCAGTGCTCTTTATTTCCAAAATGTAAAATCTGTAAAACTCTCTGTGTGGATCTGATTAAGATTTGTGTCAGCCAACGTGGGGCTGTAACATCACCTTTTAACTGCATTTTAGGCTTGTGCAAATGAAATGCATTGTTTGGTAGGTTTATGTAACTGCATAATTACAATTCATCAACCTCATAATCACAGACACACAATCACATTCTTGTCTAATATGTAAACACACAAAGTGGTGGAAGAAGCACTCAGATCTTTTAATTAAAAGTTGCAATACCACAGTGTAGAAAAACTCTTTTACAAGTAATCTTTATGCACAATAGCCCATTTCAGAATAATGTATATTATACTATTTTAATTATTGATGCATTTATGTGTTCATCACTTTAATGTAGCAGCTGGTAAAAGTGGGGCTGATTTTAACTACTTTATATACTGCTGGGTAGATTCATCTATAATAATTTATTTGCTGATTATATTTTGTATTGATAATCTGAATGTTTAAAGTAACTAGTAACTAAAGATTTAAAATAAATGTAGTGCAGTAAAAAGTACAATACTCCCCTCTTAAATGTAGCGGAGTAGAAGTATAAAGTAACATAAAATGTACCTAAAAAGAGTACCTAAAAACTTTATTTAAGTACTCTACTCTTAGTTCCTTTCCACCACTGCACACACAGTTGGTGCTGTAGGATTACTGCTGTTTTCATTCAGACAGACCTGAAAAACACTGCTGAGCTTCACTGAACAAAATTACCTGCTTCTACATAATTTCACCTAAACACTTCACCTGTGTTGTTCCCTCTTTTTTCTCAGACCAAAACTGACCTGCTTTGCAATGTAGCTCCTCACTAGTGTTAGTGGGGAATTTTTAAACTCCAATTATTTATACTATTGTAGTACCAGCCCTTTCCTGAGCCATTCCCCATCCATTAAGCTTTGTTAAACATGTAATAAAATAATGTCTCCATCTACCGTTAGAACAACTATATGGAGAAAATGTTTGGAAGCGTTAGTCAGCTACAAAAGTCAACCACTGCCTTCACATTAAAATGTATTTATTGTGAAGCACATGCAGGTAGTTATCAGTAGGTATCAGTGGTAATCTAACATGCATAAAGCTACTGCAGAACAGAAATTTGTATTTAAAGACACAGTGAAATACAAAATAAACTTTTAAAGTTCGGACACTGGGTCCCTGTGTTATCAAAAAAAAAATAAAAAATAAAAAAAACCCTCTCGTTTGTGTTTATGTTTAATATTTTTGGTGACTCATCTCGCATCGCTTTCTTATTTATTATGATTAATTGATGAATCGTGAAGTCTATAAAATGCTCATCACAGGTTTTCAGAAGGCCAAGGGGACGTCTTCTAATGTCCAAAACCCAAAGATATTCAGTCTTGCAATGAAATGAAACCTAGAAATGCTGTAAATCATCACATTGGGGAATGTTTGGCATTTTTACTTGATGAATGACTTAAAGGGGTACTCCAGTGATTTAGTGCGCACTTCCATTAAGTTGTGGAACTCAAGAGAGATACATTAAAACAAGAATCGTCAAGCTCAAAACAGCAGAAGCCGAATTATCCTCATTTTATGGGTAAAACTCCAAAAACACTGCCTCCTACATTTACCATAATTCCATTGAAAAGCATCTTTAACTAGCTATCTGTTGTGGCTGATCTCTCAGGATCTTCTGTCTTTTGAGCTGTTGGACATCAACATCGTCCAAGAGTTGGAGAGTGTCCCAAACAACACCCCTGCTGGTAAGAAGAGTTCTAGTGGTTTCCAGTTGTTGACGGTTGGTTCAGGAACAGTGAGAGCTTGTGTTTAAAAGATGATCCTGATACTGCTGTTTTGTATCAACCATGCGGACGTGTGATATTTTAGCAGAGTGAAAAACAGACCATAAAATATTTTTTGGTAGTAGCTTCCATTGTAATTACAAATCAGCAAACCCGTATCAGTGTTGGTAACTGTAGGGACCTGACTTATAAACAGACTTGAGTTCAGTAAATGTCCTGCCTCTGTCGTCTTTTCTCCGTCCAGATATGACTCCGTGCATGTCCCCTCTGCCTCAAGATGGCCACCTGCAGGACAAGAGCAGTCCCTCTTTGGGTCTCATCCAGGAAGAGACTGAAGTCATCAATAGCATCATGGGTAATGAAGTTTCCTATTCATTTCTTTTTTTAAGGTTCTTGATGGAGTTTTGTTGATAGCTTGGTAAATGAAAGAAAATCTAAAATGGAGCAGGATCAAGTGAACTTAGTAATCTGAGGCCTCATTTATCAAAACATGCACAGACCAAGTTCTAAATATTGTCCATATGAACATGTAAGATGGTATTTATTAAGCATACATACTCACACCTTCATGCAAAGAACAATGATAAATCTCACCTGTTCTACATCCATCTGCTCGTGCACATTTACATACTGAAACGGCCCCAGAATGCCATATATGGTCAACACTTCCCTTTGAAAGTCCAAGCAGCCTTAATATAGACGTAGCTGTTTTAACATCCGAGAAAGATGAAGATGAAAGGCATCCCAGACCTATAGCACCCCGGGAGCAGGCATACAGGAAAGCTTCCCAGCATGCACCGGGGCAACAGACTTATGGACACAAGTGTCATTTTAATGCGTGTTCTTGCATTGTTGCTGCTGTTATTGTATTTTACATTGTGTTCTACAACACAGTGTTTCCACTCAAGATCTCTCTACCATGTAAATCAAAAATTGAAATGATGCGACACCTGTTGTTACCCTATAAATATAAGTAATAAATATATCTATATCAACATTTCATAGCTAAGAACCCATGGTTGCCACAGTAATAAATGAATCTGAGTTAAACCAAACTGTTTTATTTGACGCATCCACAGGTCCAAAAATAAATAAATAAAGATACAGTATGAAGAGATCATAAACTTCATCAAGTTGTTTTAAGGTAGAGCGAGCAGCTGTGATGTTACCTGTGCATCAGGGGTTTGTTGGTCCTCATGGTCAGCACGGATTCTTCAGCACAAGAAGAAAAAGAAGAAGAAACTTATGAATCTGGATCTGTGCATAGAAGTGAGCAAAAAGAAGGCTGATAAATGAGGTACCTGGTCTGTATGTCTTAACATTTGTCGACCTGTTACTGATCCTCAGATGTCCCCCATGGGCCGGGATCTGGAGCAGAAGGGGGAGGAGTTCCGGCACAAGAGGAAGGGGAGGATGACATCAGTGGGACTCAGTTTGTTTGTGAGACTGTGATTCGCTCAATGACCCTGGAGGAGGCCCCTGACCACGCCCCTCTGAGAGGCTCCCGCCCGGAGACAGGTAAAGGTCAGTCAGCGGGGGTTACAGGTCTGAAGCTGTCTTTTTAAATTGATTTAAGTGTTGGTGCACGTTTTGTTTGCTCTTGTACATGCGAACAAGAATGCACATGCACGAGGGTGATGCGATACACAATCCAGCCAATGGTATCACACTATTCCACTGATCGACATGTGGTGGTAACGTGCCAAGAAACACAGCAATACACCAAAAAAGGCAGTGAAGAAGATGTTAATGATGCAGGTTTCAAACGTTTAAGAGAAACTGGCTTTGCAAATGTTTTATGAGGTAGGAAATGCATTCAACACATTTGATGCCAACGCAGTGTCGTCTGTAAAAACAGTTGAACCTGGCTCAACTTTTGATGCACCGCAACCTCATCCAACAAAACACTGAGGTGGCCAATCACATACAATCAACATTCCAGGTAGATTACTCTGTAACATGAACACTGTATTTGTACTGTTCATTGTATTTCTACCTCGTGAGAGTCGTGACAAAATAGTCGCCCCTGTGATAACGTTCCAGAGTTATAAAACCACTGTGCAGTGTTTTGGCATCTTATAAACCTTCAAAATATTCAAACTGGACTTCCTGGATCGAATTTCATGTCTCACTGATACCTGAGGACTATTTTCTGGCTACCAGTAGAGGCACTGAGCAGCGCTTTAGTCTTTGAGCTAGAAATAGATCCTGCATCATCTTTAAATTGACTTGATATGTTTTGACTTTATTGCAAGAGACCGCTCTGTGTCATGTTTTTTTTCCTACTCCCTACAGACTTTGTTTTTTCCCCCTTAAAAGTCTCAAAGTCTAAAAATAAATGGCATACCATCTTGTAAGTTTGTATTGTCAACATTATCCCCATAGTGAGTTTTCTGAATGCCTGAGAGACTAAAATATCCAGGTTCAATCTAATAGCTATCCAGTACAGTGGGCGAGTAAAAAGCTATAGCCCAGGAAAAATGTCTTTGAAAGTCACCTTTGGCTCTGTTAAATAATGAAATATTCTCCAAATCAGTGAGGCTGTTACAAACCTAAAGAAGAGGATTAGGGCCACATGTGAAAAATTTATTTGAGTTTAATCTCAGAACTCAAATCAATTTTGCACATGTGGCTCTAATCCTCTTCGTACAAATCAGTGTTGAGACAATCAGTTGGAACACCTTGTGAGTAAACTACTGTATGTGAAATCTTCCTTGGCATCTATATTTGATTTGTATGTTCAGCAGTATTTCAGTTTGGAGGGTTGTTTTTTCACTCTGCCCTCATCTGCAAGGTTTGCATGTGATTGAAAGAGAAACGTATTACAGTACAGTCTCTAACAGTGGACTTCCTGTTTGCTCTCAGCGCTGCGTCCGGCTTCTCAGGGCGGCTCCTCCTGTGTGAAGAGTAAAACAGTGAAAACAGAGGAGAGCCCAGACAGCAGCCCCAGCAGCTCAAAAACCCCCTTGAAACCACCGACTACACTGAAAGCTTTCCTCCCTCCCCCGCTGAAAGCCTCCCTGCCTGCTCCCCTGTCTGTGGCCCCGACCCCGGGACCCGGCCCCAGCTCAGCACCGACCCCGCTCCATGCTCTGCCCAGGGGCTCCACACTGCAGGAGCACACAACCACAGGTTGCTCAACATTTGCAAGCATATTATGTTGATTTAACAGTTTATCGCAGAGGTGTTGACTCAAGTTAGACTTGAGTCATGAATCTGATGACATGACTAGACCTGACTTGAAAAAATCCCAAAAGACTTGCAATGCGACGCTGACTAGTTTAGGACATGAAACACAAAGGTTAGGACATGGATTTGACTTGGGACTTGTTGGTCTTGGCACTTCATAGCTAAGACTTGAGATTTACTTGTGACTTGCAAACACTGACATTGTTCCGCCTCTGGTTGGATCTTTCATACACAAAGACACTTAAATGTCACATACCTGATTGATAAAACGCTATATATACGCAGTTCACTGAGAGACTAAAGAGATGGGCTGTTGTTGTATTGATAGTATTTGTCTTTAGTTCATTTGCAGTTCAGTCAGACTACTCACGTTGAAATGTTTATTATAGCAGCAGAACATAGTTAGAGTTTGGCATCTAGGCTCCGACCTCATCACTTCCAGCTGATATGGTTACATGAGATACTGGGGAGTGATGAGCAAATATCTTAAACCCCCTAGCTGGAGCCTGCAGGTGGATGCTGAGGTGGTGGTGGGGCTGAAAGAACAAGCGGCAATACTGATGCAGAGCAGCAGTGGCATTGACAGGCAAAGGGAGAGATGGGAAATTTTTGCAGTTTAAATAGACTGCCAAATTATGAGGGTGTGTTTGGTAGGTGGTTGAGGAGAGTGAGGTATGTCACGTGTGTAGCAATGCAGCTCGTGTTGACTGCCTGAACTAGCTTGCAGGCATCACTCCATTAATGACACCAGAATCCATAAAAAGGGGAAACATGTACAACAGACTGACTCTCCTCAGTAAAACCACTCATCATTAACTCTGAACATCTCTCTCTCTGTTGTTCCTGCTCACTGACAGAGACAGAATGTTACTGAATGCAAGATGCTTCTTATTAACGGTAGTGCAACACGTCAAATAGCTAAATCAACTTCTGAACACGAGATATTGTTGGCTGGTGGAGAAAAGTGTTTTACTAATCAGGAGCTACAGTGTGTGATTCTTCAGCTCATTGAATCAGACTTTCCATTTGCCCGTCTGGCACATTACTATTTAGTTTTTATTCGTTGACAAAAAATGCAATACATTTTGGCATACTTCTGATTTAAAAAGGTTACTTTTTATTTAGTTTTAGCCAACAATGAGACAACAAACGTTTTTTCACTTGATTTTCCCTTTCTGGTTCGCTCAGTAGCCTCCTGATTTAATTGGTATTGGTCTTGACTTTAAAGGAGCAGTTGAACGTATTTGCCTTCTTTCTGAAAGTGAGATGTTAGGATTGATATCAGTCTCATGTCTGTGTTAAGTACAGAGCTGTAGTCAGGACATGGTTAGCCTAGTTTAGCATTGAGGCTGGAAACGGGGAAACAGGTAGCCTGGCTCTGTCGTCAATTCAAATATACACCTACCTCTAAAGCTCACTGATTAACATGTTGTGTCTTGTTTGTTTAACCCATGCAGAAACAGAAATGTAAAAACAAGAATTTGTGGTTTTATACTTTTTGTTAAAAGTATTTGTTGGTGAACAACAGCTGGGAGCAGTACTTCCTTCCTGTTGTCACAGTGAGGTTGTTGGGTTTGGTACCATAGTTCCTGTACAGAGACCAAAACCATGTTCACTGACTGTATGTGGCAACCTTCTCTGTAGCTGGAGACACTGCACAGAAGTGCTGGGGGGACAGATACATTTTCAGCTATGTGCTAGAATTATTCATCAAGAAATAATTCTAGCACATAGCTGCTAAGAAAGGATTAGCATGGGATTCTTTCATAATGGATCACAGTTGACTTCCAGTCCAGTGTGTTATGACTGAAGCAGCAAATCATATGCTTATTAAATAGGCCTATTAGACCTTTAAACAACATTTTATAGCAAAAATGTTGTCCAAAATGTTTTTAAAGTTTTAAGAAATTGCGGTGAGCAGAATTGTGGCCCTGGCAGTAATTTGCGGTGGGTTTAGAAAATATGTCACGTGTCGTCTGTGAAAGTTATCTGTTTTCTTGATCTCAACACAGATGGAGGTGAGGAGTCTCACATGGAAAGAGAGAATGGGCCAGAGGAAATGAAGGAGAAAGAGGGAGAGGAGAAGAGAGAAGGGACGAGGAGTCGCTCCTCCTCCACCTCCTCAGAGGATTATATCATCATCCTCCCTGACTGCTTTGACACCAGTCGGCCACTGGGGGAGTCCATGTACAGGTATGTGACTTGTTGGCTTGGCATTAACAGCACCTGTCGCCATGCAGTTTAAGTTTGTGCTGTCATGGAAATCTGTGGTGCCTGCAAAAAAATGGTTACATTTACAATAAACAGGCAAGAGTTAATTATACATGAGACCAATGTGGCTTACAGTTATTTTAAAAATTAGGTAAGGACCTCCAATATGGCCGCTGGAGGGTGTATGTTGTCACATTCCCTTTAATTCCCCATTCATTGTCCCATTGCAGCTCTGCTTTGTCCCAACCTGGTGACATCCCAGCCAAGACCCCCACAGACCCAGAAACCCCATCTCCTGACCACTCGGGCAGTTCCATCCCAGGGGGGGAGCTTGGTGAGGCGGATGAAGCCGCAGTTGCTCCAGGGACTGGGGTGTCAGGCACCAGCAGCGCCAACGACATGCTTTGTACGTCTCAGACGCTGGACGATGAACCGCTGACACCTGAAGTGGTGGCACCGCCTAAAGCCATCATCACACCAAGGTCAGTATGAAGGGTGGGACACAGACACAGAAGCATGAATGTACTGTACATTTTCAACCACAGGCATTTATTTATTTTATGCCGGTGTTGTCTGTTCTCCCGTCGAAATGTGTTTCCCTCCCATTAGAATTGCATTTCCCGTTGACACACAAATTCACTGGATTATTGCGGCTTTGTTTTTTTTAATTCTTATTATTTTAAAATTATTTTTGGCCTTTTTCCTTTATTTTGATAGCGATAGTAAAAATATAGACAGGAAATGCGGCTTTAATTTGAAAATTTACAGTATTCTTTCTTGTGCGTTTACTTAAATGTCTTGTTCTTGATGTTGTACAGTCCAGAGAGCAGTGGAGAAACAGATGTTGACCCTGCTGTTGCCGGGGAAGGAGCAGAGAGCTCTGAACTGTACAGAAATGAGGATGGTAAGCACCGTTATACTGCTACCAGTGAAATAACAAGACTAAGAGTCCTTAGCAGCTCTGTGAGGCTATGCTTAGGCACAGGAGCTTTTCGCTTCTTCTTATTCATGCTGATACTGCCAAAATGTTTCACAGAGTATGAGAGATATAGATGTGTTTTATTTTTGAAACTGGATAGATGTGTGATGGAGTCAAGGATAATGTGATGTTTTGTTGTCCCACAGCCTCTGGTCCTGAACAAGCTCAGACAGATGATACTGAAGCTACTGAAGACCCAGAAGAGGACAACTCTGAGGACCCCAGGTCTCACACTCATACACTTATACTTTCTCTCTCACACACACACAAACACTAAAAACACTAAAGGAATAATGTGAATAAATAATTAAGTGTTGCTCTTGTGAATAAAAGAAAAAATACAAGACTATCAAGAGTGTGAATAAAGGAAACATATTGTACTGCTGGCTGCATCAATGCCCCTAGCTTACTAAATCCACCTCACATAGTGTAAATGAAACTGTGTCGTAATCAAGTTCTGTTGCATAAAGACCTGGTCACACCAGAGAGTGATACAGCAAAATGCATTCATTTTGTACTAAAAGCTTGGTGGTGGCTAGTTGGTAAAATACTGCCGGAACATGCTAGCACTAGTCTGTCACAATCTCAACAGTCAACAGTCTTTCTGTTTTCTACTTTTCCGTTTACTCTTGTTGCAACTGTCAGTCAGCAAGCTTGTTATCCCTGTTGCTAACGTGACAATAAGTTCAGATAGTTCTTTCAAAGAAAGCATTTGTACCATTGACTCCTTTTTTATAACTGTCTGAGAATCCTTCCTCTTATGAGGAGCACTAGTTTATACTCTGACGGAGGAGGTTAAATAAAAGAGGTGTGACACACAGCTAATAAGCTGATAGCTTCCTCTGTTTAGGACTCTCCAGCTCTCACTTCTTTTAAAGGTCAGCACTGTCAAGGTGGCTTGCTATCATTAAAGGGCATAAAATCACGTGTCAAAGTTCACAAAAGTTCAATTAGACACAAAAGATTTGCACAGATTTACTTCACCACCGCGAGTGAATCCACTAACTGTAGCAATTCCATTGGAATTAATTGATTTCACTGCAAAACACTGTTTAAAATGCTAGTCTGACCAAGCTTTAACACTATGTAAAAGAGAAGTTATTGTCTGAAAAGGATTTTTTTATTTCTAAAGTGTTGATTCTGTAAATGCCTTAGTCATCCATGGGGCTGTCACAATCTTAGAAATTTTAGTTGATGATTAATTGTCACACAAATAATTGCGATTAAAGATTTAATTGTCTTTTTTGGTTCATTTTATGCTACACAGCGGTGCTGCTGTGTTTGGCTTTGCAACTACGCCTAAATTCATGTTGTTAATTTCAATGCCTGCTCATCGAATTGATTTGTTGTTGTACCTCTCGCTCTGCTGCACATAGATTTATTTTAAATAGCTTGTTCTAAAACTGTGGTTCAAGACAGATAATTAATGTAGAAGAATGCTTTATTTTCAAAGGTTAATATGCAATTGGGGAAAGTCATGTTTCTATCCAAGCATTTTTATGTGAATTATATTATTAGAAAAGCTGGATGGAAGAGACAAAATTCAACAAAACTTCCACAATATCAATAAAAAGGGTTTACACTCACTTGAGGTGTTTTTTTCCTTTTGTCCATAAAGAGTTTTGCAACAAATAGATAATGGAAAAGTGTTTGTCCAATAAATAATGATGTAGTGAATATTACATGACAGATCAGCTATTTGGTCCAATTACATTGGACAACAACTCTAAACTGGGTTTAAACAGACGGAAATTAAGCAGCAAAGGACTGTCTGTAAATGATTTCCACCATATTATATATTAAGAATAGAAGCACATATGACTTAATATTGTCATGTCAATAACACCTCAACTAGAGTTTAGACAGCCGGTGCAACATTTCTTGGAGGTTGTTATAGGGCAGGTGTTTTACAGGCTCCTACAATCTCTTGAAGTCTTACAGCCAGGCCACACTGCCGACCTGAGCAGTGCATGATGGCTACCTTGCTGAACTGCTGCATCTGGCACACGTGTGGTGTCCACACGGAGAGCGTTCCTGCTGTGGCGCTGCTGCTGCCAGCCCTATCTTTCTACATTGAGTTTGCCTTTGATAATGGCCATCAATAAAAGAATGTTTAATTTCATTTCATGATACATTTCATTTATATTTAGTTTAGACAGAAAAAGGTTAAGAGACGTGTTCAATTGTAACTGGGGAGTTAAAAAACTTTTGATTTTTTTCACGTCTGTGACATATTCTACAGATATTGATATTGAAACTGAAACTGAAAGGTGTACTATTGCTGGTTTGATGTCAATATGACTATCAACAGATGATTTTCACTGTCTATTTTTGCTGAGAGGCAAAGGCGAGACTCCGAATCGCTAGATGAGCCGTGCTGAAGACACGTGTCTCATGCAGGTTGTGTGGCTGCTCTAACCTGTTAACATGGGCGCCAAAATGAAAAGCAAGAGGCTGCGCAACGCACATGCGCTGCTCAGGTCAGCGCTGTGGCCCGGCCGTTATTCCCTGCCACAAGTGAAAAGATTGAAAAAACTTGTCTGTGCCATTCAGCTTTTCTAATTTGATACATCATTATTTCCGTAAAAATGCTAAGTTGGACATGTAGCCAAGGCTTTCACATAGCAGTCACATTTTGAACATAACCTCTTTATTGTCTCATGTCAGGCACCCAGGTATCACCAGTGGCCTGGTGAAAGGAGCTCTGTCAGTAGCTGCTTCAGCCTACAAAGCCCTGTTCACTGGACAAGGCCCTACACAGGTCAGCAAACAATTTATATCTCACAATCTTATTTCATACCTCATAGCTTACATCTGTGTTGTTAAGAAGTTCACTGTCCTCTTAAAGTACTAAAACTAGGGACAAGTTTTTTTGGCCCCGATCCCAGTCCTTCAATATCAGATATGTGCCGATGCGATACTTTGCTAAAACAACTTTTTCCTGTTGCTGTAAATTACGGATAACATCTGTTTATGACATCTAACAAGGGCGGCTGCAGGGCTCTGTTTACATATATTTTTAGGGGCACTTTGCTGCACATGACTGTCTCGAAAATGGGTTTGGCTGGGGTTGCTGGCCCCAAATCCAGTAGAGCAGGACAGAGCTGCTAACGTTAGCCTAAACTCTGATAAAATAGCATACAGGACCGGCTTTCACACAGTAGAGGGTTCTACATAATACTTCACAGTGGATGTGCTAGTCGTAAACAGGGTTGTTTTTTTTCAATCTGTAACCCCACAAAATAATGCAGTATGAAACGCTCTTTGGCTTTGGAATTAATACTGGTGTAGATTTCTGTTGTATGTAGTAAGCTAGTTAGCCAGCCATGCTAGCATTTACCACTTACATTAGAGCAGATAAACACACTGTTTAATCCATTCCCATGCACACTGCTTCAACATGTGGAGACATTGAAAGGCAGACTAGCCCCGCCTAGTTATGGTTGCTATGATTGGACAGATGTTGTTTTGGGGAGGGATTTAGTGAATAGTCAGTTATTAACTTGGTCCATTCATACCTATGTTGCTGGGACATTTGGTTTTATATAATTAGTAGAAGGTTTGATGGACTGATGAGCTCTTCTTCCTGTTCAGCCTCCAGTGGATGCGTCCACCCAGGACACCATGATGGCCGTGCTGGTGGAGATGGGTTTTGGGGACCGGCTGCTGAACCAGCGGCTGCTGAGCAAATACAACTACAACCTGCTGGACGTGGTCAACGAGCTTGTTCAGATGACCGACAATGACTGGTACTCTACACGCTACTGATGAGAGAGAGAGAGGAAGTGTAGGAAGAGGAAAAAAGGAGAAAGAAGGAGATGAAACACAAGAAATTATGAATGAAGAAAGAAGAGGAGGAAAGAGAGAAATTCATTTCTACTCATATACCTTTATACCTTCCTCCTGCCCATCTCTCCTCTAATCAATCCAGTTGGATAGAGATCAATCTTCTCTATGACCATATAAAGAGACATTCCAGCAAACCCTCTGGGATACTGTACTAGACCATCAAACACCCACTGTCTGTAGTTTTACTTTCAGCTTAGGCCTTGATAGTGGCAGGGCAGCTGCTTTGCATTGGAATGTAAGAGAGATGAAGAAAGCAACGTGTTCTATGGAGCTATGTGTAACATATACCGTTTCCAAAAATGAAGACCACATATCCCATGAGCCCGCTGCAGCCTGCAAAGACAGCATTGCTCCATTTGTTTTGAAAAGCAAGGAGAAGTATCAAAGCTTATCAAACCTGTCACTAACAGCAAATATGTATTTTAATGTGACCCAGTATGAAGTTGTGTTACCTTCAAATACTAAACACTTCTGATAAAGTAATTTGCAAATGGCAAGCTAGTAAGTATCATGGAGCCAATGGCCCAAATAAAATATAGAAACATTACAGATAGTAACATTATTCTAAATATGATTGTAACATCACTGTTTTGGCAGATGCCCAGGATGCTCGCTCATGCCTATGGAGTGCGAGCGCGGCCACCAGTGTCATTGATAACTAGGACTTTCTGAAAACTCCACATAGAACCTTTAATGTAAGATGCAACTTAGTGCTAACAGAGGCAAAAATACCCATACCTAAATAATCATGGTTATGATTTGTTAGCGTTGAAATGCTAAACATAGCACCTTCCTGCTTTGCTCTTTTGCCCAGGACAGTGATGACCTACAAAGCAGCAAGATAATATCAAGTATCCACATTTGCACTGAAAACAGGAGAAGATCCACATCACGGGTCACTTAGGCACTTAACCATTTACAGTAGTCAGAGCATGTGTTCACATGCTAGTCAGTCACAGATTGAACAGATCCACATTGAAGTTATGGTGTACTTTTGCCATTCACCAAACAACTCAGAGCGTTGATATACTTGCTTTTAACTACTTGTTTGTGTGAGCATGATGGTTCCTTTACAGTGTCTGTTGTGTGCGTCCTCAAAAATGATCTCTACACATTCCGCAAGATGTAGCTAAGCCCATGAACAGAATGTGATGTAAGGTCAGCAATGGACTCTGAACAATCGACAACAACAAAGATGGAACGCTTTGAACAAATACAGCTTATCGCTGCTTTTTCTGCCATGATCTCAACATTCAACAATATAGTAAACTCGTGGATTGTTGCCATGTTAACATTGTGCAAAATCAATGAAGATTTTCCAGTGTTGGCCAAGGATTATTTGGACCTAATCTGCCCTAGAGTTCTGTTACTCTGGCCCAGTAACAAATGGCCTGGGTCTGGGTAACACAACTCTAAGCCCACTTTACATAGAGTTTGGGAAATTTCTTACATAAGCTGTAAAGCTTTGGGCTCAGGTGGGTTTGTTTATTTTCAAATGTTATTTATTAAGATTTTTTCTTTTTTACTCTGGCTCTGCCAGTTGTCTGCATCCATGTGTGTCACATGTTGCAAGTAGATATGCAATGCCCAAGACACACACTGGCAGTACAAGTTGGGTTCAGTGGGGTGCGGAGCAGGTTCAGATCTCAGCTTCAATGTGCTCCCTTCAAGATATACTTTTTAATCGTCCAGGGTTAGGGTTGGAGGACATGATGACACCATGAGTCAATATAAAATGTGTCAGATTTTACAGAGATAACTTTTCTTCAGATCTGTTTATATGTCTCCAGTTGTATTAGGTTCTGTCTCGACGCTGTCTGTCGCTGTTATATCAATATTGTGATCTAGAATTACATATACCCCTAATCACACAAAGTACAGTATGAAGGCAAGTATGTGAACAATGCTGCTTGTGTTGGATACACTTGTCATGTTGGTAAAAAGCAAGTATATCATGATCCTTAGAGCTTGGTACAAAGTGATTAAGTGATTATCTGTTCTCAATTAGGTTCAAGTATCTTAGAGTATGGCTGCATTTTTATTATTATTATTTTTGTTTTATAATTTATGGTCATATCGCTGGAGTATATATAGGGGTTCCCCACACCTCTCACTGTACTGTATGCATAACCTGCTGTAGATGAGTAGATGACTACTGAAAGCAGAAAAACATCCCCCTATAAATGTTGGATTTGGAGATAGTGTTTGCACTGAAAAGCTTACAGGACACAGGGACCATTCATTCAAAATAAACTTTTTCCTAATATTTACTTTCCCTTCTTTCACACATTGACTATGTTTACCTGCACAAAATATTTTGTTTTTTGCCCTTATTCATAAAAAGACAAAACATGCAGCCGTGCATACTCTGATTAACGTAATGACATACGTCAAAGCCGTTTTGAGCCATTTTGCTTCTTCAAAATAGGAATTCTTCCAAGTTTTCCACTGGTGGCGTAAACTGTTGGCTAGTTGGTTTGTTTACAACGCACAGAGCTGACTGTAAACAGTTCGCAAACTGTGGTAAAAACCCCAATTGAGATGCCTATTCTGAATGTGCTGTATACATGTCCAAAGACTGGACTGCTCCACCCGAATAATACCAGCATATCCCACATGTCTTAATCAGAAAATGCTACATTTGGAATAAGGCCTAATTCAGAATATCCAAACGGAATATGCTCTTTACATGACCTGTATCAAATTCGGAATATTGTCATATATATACATATATGGAATTATTGTGCAAAATTAATGTGCATGTAAACATAGTCATTTTTGTCTTGACTTTCAAGCATCTTCCTGGACCTGTTTGTTGTCTTGAACATGTTAACTGGTTTGCACAATAAGGATTCCCTGTTTTCCCTGGACCTCCTGGTCAGTCTCAAGGTCTCAGTATGCTTCAAACGAACTAGTTCATATGGCCTGTCGTCCAATCCTGTCTAACGGCAAGTGTTTCTGAATGGCTACACTCAAAGGCAGGATGAAAAGCCTGCTATTATAGCCTCCTGTGAAAGCAACCTTAGATTATCCAATAAATTCTTCTTTTGAAGCGTATTGAGGACTTTAAAGGAAGTTAAAAATGAAGACTTTCCTAACATTTTGTTCAACATCTTTCTCTTCCTTTAACATAACACGAGGCAGAGATCTTTATATATCAGCCTGAGAGAAACAACTGTTTTTAGTTTAGTTAGATGGGGTACGTTTATTGACTTCAAATAGGATTCAGCTATGTTGAGATGAATCCCTTCAGCAAAGCTCATACAGTATATGTTCATATCATTTTGCACTCCTGTCATCTGTTTAGTGCTTCTTCAAAGTGGTCAGGTGTGGGGGCTGACACTCCTAAAGGATGTGTACTTCCTTTGGTAGAGCACATTAAGAGTATGTACAGTAACAGTATGGTCATTCCAAATTTAAACAGGTAAAAAACAGTGTGTAACAATGTGAAAATGTGTTTTTTTTCCCTTAACAAATGTATGAATATATACAGAATCTCCGAGTTGGAAGCAATGACTATCAGTTGACTTAATTAGTTTAAGTTAAGAGTCAAGATTGTTTAAGGTGTTTTTGCTTTGAATGCTTGAAGGCTGTTTGGAAATGTAAAAAATTAGAGCTGTGGATGTTGTATTTTTAGGCTTATTGTATGGTGGTTGAATTTGCTCTGCTGTATGTGTGTGTTATTGTTCTTTGTAAATGTTATCAGATTGAAGATTGTCTTTGTTTGCCAATGAGAGGACTTGAAGGATTTGGGGTTGGAGTTGAAGAAATACTTTAATAAAACAGCACTTGTTGTAGGATTATGATTGATTTTGTGCATACCTGATACATAAATCAGTGGTCCAAAAAAACATTAGTACAGGGATGCTAATCCTGCAGTTTTGTTTTTTGACCAAGCTGCAAAGTCAAATAAAAATCACTGTCTTAATTAAAGGCACAAACTCAACAATGAAGAAAATAAAGTTTATGTCTGAGAGTGGTATCAATATTCTCATCTAAATCTCAACAAGAGAGCGAATAAGCGTATTTCCCAAAATGTTGACCTATTCCTTTAAGGTTTAGACATCAGATGTTAGCGTTGACACTGAGCAATTTCCATCTTTGCAGCTCAGCCAAAAACAGAATATTAAAACTCCTGACAAACTCGACCCAGGCGGAATGATTAGGATATGTGGTGAAAAATTTTGGTACATTTTCATTTTACAGTCAGCTCAATGTTCATTTTCCAAACCAAGGTCTCCGAAAGTAGACACAAGGTCAAACTTCCACAGACGATACAAGAGTACAGTTTTATACAAAGAGACTGAGTTCATACAGCCAATCTTACCCCCTGTGTAATATGATGTTAAGGGACTGTGAATTGCCAGCAAAATGATGATAAATGGTGTAAAAACAATTTCACCACCTAACCCAAATGTTTTAGTGACAAGTATTAGACAATACAACATATATATATATATATATATATATATATATATATATATATATATATATATATATATATATTTTGTATTGTCTAATACTTGTATATATATATATATATATATGTATGTATAGCGCCAAATCACAACAGAAGTTATCTCAGGGCACTTTTTCATATAGAGCAGGTCTAGACCGTACTCTTTATATTTACAGAGACCCAACAATTCCCACCATGAGAACCTTTTAACAGGCAGAAACCTCGAGCAGAACCAGGCTCTGGGTGGGCGGTCATCTGCCTCGACCGGTTGGGTTGAGAGAGAAAGAGAGAGCGAAAGCAGGAGGAAAGAGAGCATACAGTAGTACAGTACAGTACAATTCCACATAGAGATGTAAAGTAATAGTAGTGGTAATGGTAATGATGTTAATATTAATAAAAATAATACTAATAGCAATATAATAATATTATTACTAATAATAAGACCAATAACAATAATAGCAGCAGCAGTTGTTGAGCAGGAACATGGGGGCAGCAGGTGGCCTGCAACCAACCATTGGAGAGTCTTAAGGGACTTATTGGGGCAGCCTGATAATAGGGAGTTGCAATAATCCAGCCTAGACGTAACAAATGCATGGACTAGTTTTTCTGCATCTTTTTGAGACAGGATGTGACTGATTTTTGCAATGTTACATAAGTGAAAAAAGGCAGTCCTTGAAGTTTGTTTTATGTGGGAGTTAAAGGACATATCCTGATCAAAGATAACTCCAAGATTCCTTACGGTGTCGCTGGAGACCAGGGCAATGCCATCTAGAGAAACTATATCTTTAGATAATGTGTTTCGGCCAAGGTCAATAACTTAACAGAAAATTGCAGGTCATCCAGGTTTTTATGTCCTTGAGACATGCTTGAAGTTTAGCTAATTGATTGGTTTCATCTGGCTTGATCAATAAATATAATTGGGTATCATCTACATAACAATGAAAATGTATGGAGTGCTTCCTAATAATATTGCCTAAAGGAAGCATAAGGTGAATAGAATTGGTCCAAGCACAGAACCTTATGGAACTCCGTGACTAACTCTGGCGTGCATAGAGGATTCATTGTATAAACAGAGATCGATCTGATAAATAGGACTTAAACCAGCTTAGTGCGGTGCCTTTAATATGAATTAATTGTTCCAGTCTCTGTAATAGGATGTGATGGTCAATGGTATCAAACGCAGCACTAAGATCTAACAAGACAAGTACAGAGACAAGTCCTTTGTCTGATGCAATTAGAAGGTCATTTGTAACTTTCACCAGTGCTGTCTCTGTGCTGTGATGCACTCTAAATCCTGACTGAAAATCCTCAACACATATTTTGTGTAGGAAGTCCCACAATGGATTTATATGGTAGAGTTTAACCTAGAAACTGTGTGAAAATCCCCAATGAAAAACAAAAACAAAAAAAGGACTATATATATATATATTTTCTGCTGCTACATATACCAGTACACAGTTTCTAGGTTAAACTCTGTTACCTGCCATAGATTACCTAATCTTCACGTCATGTATTCCTAGGTTTCTTGTACATTTTGCATCACATTCACTCAACTGAATCTCACCACAGTTGCTTTAAAAGATATCAAGCATTCTGGGTCCCCTGTAGGTAATTAATTAAACCCTGCAGCACATGTCTAATCCAAACTCCTGCGTGGTGAATTGGAACCTGGCTGAAATGTGCAATTGATGAAGTTGAAAAGTTTCACATACTGTACTATATGTCATTTTGCTTTAATTAAACATATATGTGTTCCATCAGGGACTGTCAGGTGAAATATTTTCATGAATACAAGTGAAGTATTTAAGGAGAAAGAGAAAAGATGGACTGTTTGAGCTTTTATTTCTGTATTGCACTTTATGAACATGGTTATGATGTACAAATCAATCTGTCTCCAATTAAAGTCCTTACACTCATGAGGGACTTGTGGTTCGTTTTCCTTTTAAGTGACATGAAGACATATGTGACATGAAGACATCTGCTAATTCCCTTTCCCCCAAGCCACTATATGGCCAAAAGTATATGGACACCCTTGTCTATATACTTTTGTGTACTTTTGTTCTGGGACTAAACAATAGGTGATTGTCACCTGAATCCTAGCTTATCATAACAGAATAAAAAGAAGAAACCAAAATGCACAAGAACAACGATTATTGGGGTAGCACTCCGGGGCATTGCAGTGGGGGAAGGAGTAGAACTAACTCCACAGGGCCCTAACACAGGGTCGAGGAAGGCCCTTAAGAAACCTGAAATTAAAGGTGTGTTTTTATCTGCAGTTCATCTTATTAGTGTCATAAGTAAATTAGTGGAATAAACTGTTCATTACTGTTTATTCCGATAACCACTATAGTGTACTTGTTGATTTAGTAATTTTGAGAATGGATGTATGAAAGGAGGAAGGAGGGCCACTGAGACTCATATGCACAGGGCCAAGATATTTGTGCTATGCCCCTGATGCACTGATGTCATCTCACCGCTTGTGTGCGTTAATTTAAGACAGAAAAAAAAGCGTAATAACAGCTGAGCTAAGCTTCCAAAATCATCCAGGATAAAACCGGAAGTAAAGCGGTTTTATAATTCAAAATAAAATTGGAATTGAATTTGGCATTGTCCTGTTACCACAGCCTGTGATACTTAGACATGGGCTCAAAGAATTTTATTTTAATCAAGCAGATCTATGAGAAAAAGAAGAAATCAATAGGTCACCTGAAAATGACATTTCCTGTTCTTTAACTGAACCAAAACAGACAAAAAGGTGATATGAAAGGTATGGGTTTCAGTAGGGTAAAGAAGTGATCTCCCATGGTAATTTAATACTGAATTTGACATAACAAGTAAATAAGATAATATCAAAACACGCTAGCCTACTCAATGTATCACTAAATATAGAGTTGGTGAAATAGCCTGCAATAGATACCGGAAAGTGATATCAATGAGAGTTTTACTTTGAAAGTTGTGACAGGAAGTGTTTGTGTGTTGGTGCGACAGCGTAACAGTAAACAGTCGTTGATTCCCAGCAGGGCGGAATATGAAGACGCTGTCAACATCTTAACACAGAAGCCAGGTAAGCTAATATAATAATATACATAGTGAGGTTATCCCACAACTGAGACACCTCTGGAGGAGACGGGGGTTTAGGGGAAATGAAAGTATGACATGTCTTCTTTTAACATACTCTAGGTGTGAAGTGTATAGTTTGTATGTGTTAGAAGAGAAAATGTCCCTGATAAAATGTGCGTAGTTCAGGCTTCTTACCTCCACTGTGACTGTGTGGCATCTGTGCTGTGCTAGCTTGCCAGGGAAGAAGATAATTATTGTCATTCAGAGGTCCATTTATTTGAAACAGTGTGACATAATATGGAAGTTATTGAATTTAGTTGCTACAGGCCCTCACTGCAGTATGTGGAGTCTGGAATGTGCCACCAAAATATTAATAGTCTTTTACATTGTTGGAATCGATAATCAATTAAAAAGATTTATAAATGGGTTAATTTGCATTTAAATGCATTAATGCGGTGTATAATCTTAAAAGGTAATCAAATTATTTAATTAATCAGTAAATAAACAATAAAAAAAATAAAAAGCCTTTTTGCAATTCCATGTCAAATCTTGACTTGATGTACAGTATTGGAATTCTTTAACTGAGACACATCTGTCTAATTTAAGTCACACAATGAGGTGCAAGTTATCAATGTTGATTTGTATTTGTTATAAGCATGATTGGTTCCTTATCTGAAAGCTGTTATTATGTTTGGTTTGCAGGTGTGTTAGGCTTGTGTGCACCTGCACCTTCACACAGTGATTCAATTCTACATTATTCTATTTATATTAAACACCATTTTAGTGGAACAGCTTTTAGATCCTAATGTCCTACTTCCTCTTTCTTTCAGTTGAGTCAGCTACTTTCTCACCACACCTTCTCCACATGCAGATGCACGTGGTTCCTGTTTTAGTTTAGTTTTAGTGAACATACTACACACTACATCACCAACAGATGGGTTTTATCTGCTGCAGTTGTTCCTCCTGTCCATACTGAGCATCAAGAGATCCCTTCTAAAACTGATTTCAGTGGAAGTGATGGGGGACAAAATCCACAGTCCTCCTTCTGCGCAAGAACTAGGGCTGCCCCCTAATAGTCGACCAAAATGTAATATTAGTTTCAGATAAACACTGGAATGCATTTTGTCCCCCATCCCTTCCATCAGAAAGCATTAGAAAGGGAGGGGGAAAGGGAGGAATGATTGCAGCAACCCAGAACTGTTTCGGTGTTCAAATGGGCATGTGAGTATTGTTTTAAGACGAACTTGAAAAAGTGTGAACCCATCCTTTAATCCTCTGCTATAGTGTAATACACTGTTCTGTGGAGTATTAGGACCAGTGTCTAAAATCTGAGATTATTAATATTTAAAGAAAGAAATCATAATATTATGATGATAAAGTCGTAATTTTACAAAGGAGTTGTAATATTTAAATATAATACTTTTATGAGAAGAAGTCATGATATGAGAATAAAATCATAGTATTATAAGAAAAAGATGTAGTTATATTTTTAGAACAAAATATGTTATGAATTGTGATATGTCTTGAAATTATGACTATTTTCATTTTACATGAAGATTTTTTTTTCTCCACTAAATGTCCATGGATGTTTTGTAGTTGACTAGTAGCTGAATTGCTGTTGGTGTTTCTTCAGGTATGGGGGCTGTTCCCAGCAGGTGTGATGATGGCTCTGGGGGGGCTGGATCACAGCACAGTGCTGATGGCCAAGACGATGACAACCGGCCTATAACTGATAAGGATGACATCAAGAGGCGGACCTCCAGCAGGAAACGCAGCTCAGGAGAGACAGTGCTCTGTCCCACCTGCCAGGGTACTGGACGTATACCCAGAGGTAACACACGCACAAACACATCTGTGTCACCTGCTTTAGTCTTTGTTTAAATCAGTTATTTTTATTATTGATAAATCTGTTCACCCTTTTTTCTTTTTATTATTTCACTTTTTTAATTCAATTCAACTCAGTTTTATTTATATAGCGCCATATCATAACAAAGTTATCTCAGGGCACCTTTTCATATAGAGCAGGTCTAGACCGACTCTTTATATTTACAGAGACAGTTCCCACCATGAGCAAGCGCTAGGCGACAGTGGCAAGGAAAAACTCCCTTTTAACAGGTAGAAACCTCGAGCAGAACCAGGCTCTAGGTGGGCGGTCATCTGCCTTGACCGGTGGGGTTGAAGGGGGAGGGGGGGAGCGGGAGAGAGAGAGCAGGAGGAAAGAGAACATACAGCAGCACAGTACAGTTCCACACAGGGATGCAAAGCAATAGCTGTGGCAATGGTACTGATGATAACTCCAACAGAAATAATACTAAGAGCAATATTATAGTAGTAATACTAATAATAAGAGCAATAACAGTAATAGCAGTAGTGGGTGCAGAGCAGGAGCATGGGGGCAGCAGGTGGCCTGCAACCATAGATCCAGACTCTACAGCTCCGGAGGCAGAAACACCTGCAGAAAGCAACAGAAGGAGAGAGAAAGAGGAGAGAAAGCACACAACTACGGGAAGAAGTTGAATTAGTAACAAGCATTGATGGGATATGAGGGCGTACAGATGGAGAGGAAGAGGAGGAGAGAGGAGCTCAGTGCATCATAGGAAGTCCCGGCAGTCTAGGCCTATAGCAGCATAACTAAGGGGTGGCTCAGGGTCACCTGAGTCAGCCCTACTATAAGCTTTATCAAAGAGGAAAGTCTTAAGCCTACTCTTAAATGTGAGGAGGGTGTCTGCCTCCCGTACACAAACTGGGAGCTGGTTCCACAGAAGAGGAGCTTGATAGCTGAAGGCTCTGGCTCCCATTCTACTTTTAGGGACTCTAGGAACCACAAGGAACCCTGCATTCTGGGAGTGCAGTGCTCTAGTGGGGTAATAGGGTACTATGAGCTCTTTAAGATATGATGGTGCCTGACCATTTAGGGCTTTGAAGGTGAGGAGAAGGATTTTAAATTCTATTCTGGACTTACAGGGTGCCAGTGTAGAGAAACTAATATTGGAGAAATATGATCTCTTTTCCTGGTTCTTGTCAGTAAACGTGCCGCAGCATTCTGGATCAGCTGGAGAGTCTTAAGGGACTTATTGGGGCAGCCTGATAATAGAGAGTTGCAATAATCCATCTAGATGTAACAAATGCATGGACTTTTAGTTTTTCTGCATCTGTTTGAGACAGGATGTGCCTGATTTTTGCAATGTTACGTAAATGAAAAAAGGCAGTCCTTGAAGTTTGTTTTATGTGGGAGTTAAAGGACATATCCTGATCAAAGATAACTCCAAGATTCCTTACGGTGTCGCTGGAGGCCAGGGCAATGCCATCTAGAGAAACTATATCTTTAGATAATGTGTTTCGAAGGTGTTCGGGGCCAAGTACAATAACTTCGGTTTTGTCTGAGTTTAACATCAGAAAATTGCAGGTCACCTTAAGACAATACTTAAATAACCATTTGTACTCTCTGTAAAACTTTGATCATACTACAGTACGGAAAGGACGCACATGCCTCTATACATTCTATAATCAGGGTCTGCGCACAGACGCATTCTACACATGCAATAGAAAATGAGATGGCGCCGACCTCACTACAGCAAGAAGAAGAGCTCCTTTATTCATTGTATTTGGCTAAACAGTGAGAAATAAAAAGACAATGATGTGTGTGACCACTTAACGAGAATAGGACCATAGATGTGGAATATAGTACATACATACAGTATACAAAAAACCTCCTGTTTACTTTTCTAGTGCATGCAAAGTCAGCGTACCTGTAGTGTGTACAGCCCACTTGGTCACAAATTCTGGGCAGCCCTTATTTTAGACTGTATTTTAAATAGGCACATTTCTTCTACAGCTGCTTTATAAGCAGAGCACGACTGGGCCACATGTCAGCACAGAAGTGCAAAAGATACATTAGGTAATCTGGAAACAGTGTCACCATCACATCGTTTTTTCACCAGAGAGCACTGACAAGTTCATTTTTACACCGTAAAATGTTGTGTTCGGTACATATCTTGGTCACAATTATTTTAATAACCAAATTTAAGGGATGCTTAAATGTTTGCTTATGATTTTTGTTAAAAATGAATATCAGATGATATATTATTATCTGATTTTTTAAACTCAAATAGTACTCAACTCAAAAAAGGCTCCAGTGCTAACACAAAATGAAACACTGATGTCTTTGAGAACTTTGGCCTCTTTTATTAATATAAACAGTTTTAGAAAACAGTAGAGCCATGGTATTGTATTGAAAAATACCCAGTGCTGTTCCTGGGGTGTCATGACTCAATTCTTTGGCAGTTGAGCAAAAACATGAGAGGGCCCAACTACTCACAATATCAAATCTGCTCCCACATTGCCATCTTTGCTATAAAACATGTTCCATGTGTGTTACAGGTCAGGAGAGCAAGCTGGTGGCTGTCATCCCCTGTAATGACCAGAGGCTGAGACCCAGACACACGTAAGAAAACAAATACTTACACTATATACATCTAATACCACGTTCAGACGGCAGACAGCCTATGACACGGGTCTAGTGACATCCATTCAACTCCCGTTGGACCCATTCATATCAGACTCATTTTGGGTTTTTTTCCACCCGTTTTCCGGCAAGTCCCACCCTACTGTGCTATTATTAGCTAGTATTCGTTACCTCGATGTGTCCTTGTGATTGGATGCCATAGACATACGTAGACGCCGCATTGGCCTCTGGATTGTACGTCAACGTTGCTGCCATATTGGAAAGGGCAACTTGTCCAGAAGGCGGGACTAGAACAGACTGGAAAAGATAGAAAGCCCTTCACTTTTTTAACCGGTCAAAATGTCTTAACCACTTAGTTGTCCATATTTGAATCAATATCATATTGAGGACTGAGTCTTGCAATATTTGGAGTATAACTGCACAATATTCATAACATTATATATATTATGCATATATATATATATATAATATTACTGCTATACTATTCACTACTCACTATTTTATTTACTATTTTTATTTTATTATTTACTATATTATAGTACTATTATACTACTGTTATATATACTACATATACTATTTGTAGTATATGTAGGGTCCTCACACAACTTCGTGCTCGGGCTCTATTGTAACTGAAGGAATTATTATTATTATTTCAACAAATAAATAGCATTTTTGAGGGGCTAAAACTGCTCAAAAACTCATGAAATTTTGCACATGCATCAGAAGTGGTGAAAATTTAGATATTTTATGGGTCTTGCGCATGTGTGTGGCAAAATGGCTCGATAGCGCCCCCTACAAACGTTTAACGAACTAGTCCCTGCGGCACGTTTCACCTAGAATTATTATTTACACCTATTTTTAATAAACTTGTGTAATTTATGCCATTTGAGGACTCCGTACTTTGACGAACTTGTCCTAGAGATTTTATCGGATCGACTTCAAATTTGGCCAGAACAATCTAAAGACCTTTGTGATTAAAAGTTGTTAAAGGTTTTGTATTAAGTTGAATGGCATGCCCGTGACGTGGTGTGGAATTTACGTGTTTCGCCGTCAAACAGGAAGTGGTTTATAAATGGACTGGACATTGTCCAAGAGGCCCCAAGCTTACCATATTTCATGACCCCCCGGCCTGAAGGCATCTATATGCTAATTTTCAGTCACAGTCATAGCACCACCTACTGGCAGCAGGAAATGACACGTTTTATAGTCTGACATGCAACTCCTAGTGGGTTGAGCAGAACATCCTCAAATTTGGGCAGTAAAGCCTTAAGACCTTGATGATGCATGGCCATGGCGGCGAGGCGAATTTCGATGTTTCATCATGAACAATGAAACTGTTGCTCCATATGATCAGATCTTTTCAATATTTCTCACATTTGATGAGATTCCCGTCCTGAAGACATGTAGGGGTCAATATTGAATCAAAGTTATAGCGCCACCTAGTGACAACAGGAAGTTACAGGCCCTATACTTTTAATCAGTACTCCTAGCAGGTTAACCAGATCAAACGGCGTTGCCATGACAATGCATTGTTCGCCATGAAATACCAAGCTGTTTTTGAGGGGCTAGGGATGCTTGAAAACTCACCAAATTTTGCACGTGTCATCAGTGGCACAAATGTACATCTGATATGGGTATTGGCCATGGGTGTGGCAAAACAGCTCAATAGCGCCCCCTACAAATTTTCGAAATCAAAGCCCCCCCCCTTAAAATTTGACGTAAATTTATGAAATCCAGATGGCACATGTGTCATGTCTAGACTTAAAAAAAGCCTCTTGGAGCCATACCCTAAAATGTACAGGAAGTCAGTTATTTTGAATGCAATTTCAATTTTTAGTTAAATTTTTGCCATTTCCAGGCCTCGTACTTTGATGAACTCCTCCTAGAGAATTTGTCAGATCCACTTCAAATTTGGGCTATGTAATCTAAAGACCTTTGTGATTAAAAGTTGTTAAAAGTTTTGTATTAAGTTGAACGGCGTGCCCGTGCCGTGGCGTTGAACTTCGATGTCCCGCCATAAAACAGGAAGTTCTTGTAACTTGAGTGTACACGATCCAATATGCTCCAAATTTCTCATGCTGGATAGTTTTACAGGTCTGAGGCCATCTATATGACAATATTCAGTCATAGTCATAGTGCCACCTACTGAAAACAGGAAGTTAGCCTTGCGAGACAATCATCATTTGATTTACATGACACAGCAGCAGAGAGAGGAGGACAGGATGAGGATGATATCCTGCAATTTCCACTAGATGGCAGTGTTGGTTTACTAATGGATGGACTCTTCTGTTACAGAGCATTTGACTGATGTCTGTCTTCTTCATTCTTTCTAAACTTCACTCAGCAATATTATAAAGCAGATACATTATAGCACCTATATTAATTGTATAGTTTATAGTGTCTTTTGTTTTTTGAGCCAACTGAAGGGAAAGTAAACTCAACTTTGGTTTAGTTTATTTTGACAAATATGAGTATACTGTAAAAGTACACACACACACTTAAGGATAAGCCTGATTACTTTATTTTTTGTGGGCGCTCAGATGAATGATCTATTTATAAAATGACTGTGTTTGCCAACCCTGTCACTGGCCCTCACGGCCCAAGAATCAGCCCGTGATGTTGGGAATCTTCCCCCTTCTCCCGGTTAACCTCTCTGTGCCCATTGTCCGGTCGTGAATCGGCGGATGCTGCATGCCCGACGTGCGCAGATGTGCGAGGGCCCGTTCATCACTGCTTGCAGTGTTAATTACTATTTAAATCTAATATTATCATTATATTACTACTATAATATTATAATATACTCATACTACACCTTATTGTATTTATAGACTATTAATAATAATAATATGCTATACTGCTGTACTATTAATATACTATATATCTGTATATTGTTGTACTACTACTACATCTCACTTTATACTATATTACACTTATATTTCACTGTTGTTACTGTTTATACTGTACTATATTCTTACTATTTCTTACCATATCATGTAAATATGTTATACTGTTATACCAATAACATTTGTTAATGTATCTAGGGAAAAAGCTATGTTTATTATCTTAACGTATGCCCTTCAGAAGTATTAGTGTCAGTGTGGTAAATTAACAAATTAGAGCTTTCCTATTTCGTAATAAAGACTAACTTGAAAATTAAGGCAATAAATAAGGAGGGGGTACCTAGGATCTCTATCATCCTAGGAGCACACCATCATAGAAGAGATGATCCTAGGTAGGAAGTGAAGAGCAACTGTACGATGCATTGGAGACACGACTAATCCCCCCAAAAAAATGTTAGTACAATTTTATTTATACAAAAATGGAAAATATTATTATTATAATATGTAAAATATATATAAGGGTGCGGTTCTTGTGCTCTCTCTCTCTCTCTCAGAATAAATAAAAAAAATATTAAAGTAGAGTAAAATAGTACAACATTCAGCTCATCCCATGTTCACTTGTCAGTCACCCTGTGACAAATATGCTGGTTGCAGTCACATTTTTTCTTCAACCCACCACAGTACAGGCAACAAGCATGGTGATTCTACATACAATTAGTGCAAACAGAGAGTTGAGGTATGACAAATTACTAACTTGTTCTTAGTCTTTCACACCCAAACTGGAAAACACTACAACCAATTCTATTTGTTATAGTGTACCGAGCTCCTGGACCGTATTTTGAATTTTTATCTGAATTCTCAGAGTTCTTATCAGGTTAAGTCCTTAAAACGGATAAAATAATTATTGTAGGTGATTTTAATATTCATGTGCAGCACTGATGAAAGTTACAAATGACCTAATTGCATCAGACAAAGGACTTGTCTCTGTACTTGTCTTGTTAGATCTTAGGGCTGCATTTGATACCATTGACCATCACATTCTATTACAGAGACTAGAACATGTAATTGGCATTAAAGGCACTGCCTTAATGACATAAAAACCTGGATGACCTGCAATTTTCTGATGTTAAACTCAGACAAAACTGAAGTTATTGTACTTGGCCCCGAACACCTTCGAAACACATTATCTAAAGATATAGTTTCTCTAGATGGCATTGCCCTGGCCTCCAGCGACACCGTAAGGAATCTTGGAGTTTTCTTTGATCAGGATATGTCCTTTAACTCCCACATAAAACAAACTTCAAGGACTGCCTTTTTTACTTACATAACATTGCAAAAATCAGGCACATCCTGTCTCAAACAGATGCAGAAAAACTAGTCCATGCATTTGTTACGTTTAGGCTGGATTATTGCAACTCTCTATTATCAGGCTGCCCCAATAAGTCCCTTAAGACTCTCCAGCTGACCCAGAATGCTGTGGCACGTTTACTGACAAGAACCAGGAAAAGATATTTCTCCAATATTAGCTTCTCTACACTGGCTCCCTGTAAAATTCAGAATACAATTTAAAATCCTTCTCCTCACCTTCAAAGCGCTTAATGGTCAGGCACCATCATATCTTAAAGAGCTCGTAGTACCCTATTACCCCACTAGAGCACTGCACTCCCAGAATGCAGGGTTCCTTGTGGTTCCTCTCTAAAAGTAGAATGGGAGCCAGAGCCTTCAGCTATCAAGCTCCTCTCCTGTGGAACCAGCTTCCAGTTTGTGTACGGGAGGCAGACACCCTCCTCACATTTAAGAGTAGGCTTAAGACTTTCCTTGCGGTGCTTCCGCCTCCTGTCGAACCTGTTATCACTTCACCTGATTCACTGTCACTGTCGCTTTGTGTGTGTGTGTTTTTGGAGGAGCCCCACGACCGGAAATTACAACAAAACGTGTCTCAGCATAGTTTTTTCTGTTCATTCGGTTGAGGCGCTGTGAAAAAACGCTAGGCTCTGTAAAGCCTGTGTAAACACAAAGGGAAATATCGAGGCCAGCAAAAATGATATATATGATATATCCATATATTGTACGAAAAGTCGAATTATCGTGACAGGCCTATGTATAAAGCCAGTCAAGAACTGTAACTCTAAGGCATGAACAGTGTTCATGGCACTGAAGAGGAATTATAGGGGCAACTGTATCAAAGGCTGCACTGAGGTCAAGAAGTACCAGGATAGAAACTTTATGATTGCCTGAGCTAATTTTAAGATCATTAACAACTCTGACCAGGGCAGTTTCTGTGCTGTGGTTAACTCTAAAATGAGACTGGTAGACATGTAATTGTTGGTGTACAGCCTTTTCAATAATCTTTCCCAGGAATGAAAGGTTTGAAATTGGTCTGTAGTTCTCACAAACACATGTCACAGTCTGTCTCCCTGTCCTTCCTCACCATCCACGTTTATGTTTTCCCAGTGCTATTCTTTACTAGTCCACCAGATGCCCTCTGACTTTCCCTCCTTTCATCACCTGACTACCCCACCCATTACCACACACCTATTCCCAGTTGTCATCAGCCCTGCTATCACATGAGCTTCCCCACCTGTACCTCATTTCCTATCAACCTTGTCTACACATACTTGTTCACTTTCTTTGTTCCCTGTCAGATTGTTAAGTTATGCTGCCTTGTGCTACATGTCTTGTTTCTCTAGTGTCTGTTTATTGTCATCTGTAGTACCTGTTACCTGCCTGTTTTGGATTTTGCTTGTTACTGGACTTTTGATTCTTGCCTGCTCCCTGTCAGATCTATTTGCCTGTTTGGTTTTGACTTTTGCCTGCCTCACCATCCCGTAAGCCTAGTCCCTTTTGTATTAATAAATCACTGAAGTGCATCAGCTCTGCCTCAGGTGTCTGCATTTGGGTCCAGTTTCCCGTGTTCCTAGTTTCCTTGCTAGCACAAGCTGTGACAACAAATGCATCAAGATTACTCTAGAGAGAGTAGGGAGACATTAACAATCTCAAGGACATCATCTACCAAACAGCTGAAAACATTTTTGAACAACTTAGTAGGCATTGGGTCAAGAGCACATAACTGTGCTGCACCACTTCTTCAAGTTCCACCACGTAAGTTCACTACATTGAATAAGGACCAGGTTGTGTTGGCAATGATAAAATAACACCACCACCACCACCCTTCTTGTTAGACCTGGTACAGTATGAAATTGAAAAATTAAATGGTGCAGCTTCAATCAGTTCTTTGCTACTGATTTCATCAAGCCAAGTCTCAGTAAGGAGAATACAATCAAGCCTGTGAGATCTTATAATATCATTATAAATGAAAGTCAGTAAGGGACACCCAGTTCCCACACTGTTAGAACTGGGTGTAATAGTGGGAGACACAAAGGTCTGGATCGGGTCAGCACTGGTTAAAAGCTATAAACTGGATAAAATTAGCACTCAACTACTTTGTTTCTTTTCTATTAGGGTGCACACCATCTACTCTGTAGAGGCTTGAATTAGTCCAAAAGTACTCAAAGTTTGAGATGAAGTCATATCCTGCAGCAGAACAGAAGTTTTTAACCAGTGGTGGAGACTGAAGACTTGACAAAAACCTTAAGAGTTTTTGGAAAGAGTTGGAATGGGGCCAGACATAAGACAACATCTTCCCAGAATCTCAACTGTGTTGCACAGGGACACAAGGTCTGCGTGTAATTTGCTGGAATTTCCAGCCATGAACAATAGAATAGAACAATAGACAGTGGGATGCAGGTCACTGAGAGTTGGAATTCAGTTCAAGTAGGTCAACTACCTTACCACCGGAGAGACAATAGGTGATAGCACCCGGGAGAGTTAAATGCATAATGACAGAATCACCTACTGTCAAAATTTCCGGATTGCTGCTTACCACACAGCTGTTGTAGATGGCTACAACAAGCATAGGCAGTAAGTAACTTATTCTTTTCCCACCCGTTACTCTTTGTTCTCCCTGTTGGTGGTCACGCTCACAGCTAGCATCCAATCACAAGCACGCGTCAAAGTAATGAGTACTAGCCAATCACAGTGCAGTAGGGCGGAATAAGTACTAGCCAATCACAGCACAGTAGGGCGGGACTTGCCTCAAAATGTGTGAAAAAAAACGTGTTGAACACTTGTCAAACCTGTGTCGTCCCCATTCACATTCCATTTCCGCATACATCCCTAACCAACCGGGCATCACATCTGACGTAACCAAAAGTGGACATCACTGTGAAGTGTTGATGTGTCAGCTGCAGCCAAGCAAAAAAATGGCAAATAAATTACAGTCATAGCTATGGTGTTTGATTTGTCTAAAAACCCAACTACTAAAAACCAGGTGCGTGCACGTGATATGAGCGCACAGAATGCATATGAGCGGAAAAGCATCCTCGCGAGGGAGCATTTCTGCTCCCCATGCACAAATGCGGTCCCGCGACCCTCCCCTACGTTGCTTACCATGGCAACGGTTGAAGCGTTTGTGTCAGCCCTACAGATTTTGAAAATGGGCCAATATAAAGTTAATTAATAAAGTTAAGTCTTTTAAAAGTCCTCTCCGTTCTTGTGGCAGAAAAGGCAAGAGGACTTTACAGCAGTAATACATAGTCTATTAAGAATCTTTTAAAAAGTGTGTTGGCTTTTCTAGGGTTTTATTCAATGTTGTCTATCAAACTTTAATATATCAAAGAGTCCAGCAAGTGTAAGTATACTGAAATGGAGAAAATAAATTTGAAAATGCCAAGCAGCTCCAAGCTTTTAACGTTAGCAATTGTTGTCTTGTTGTTGCAGGTCATGTAAGCACTTTTTAAAAATATTTGTGTAAATGAATCCTGAGTTTAAATAAGTTTAAAATGGATATTGTACTGTTGAGTACAAACAGTTTGAATCACATTACATTAACTCACTAATGAAGACAAAATTTCCTTACGTTAAATGCTTGGAGCCACTTGGCATTTTCAAATGTATTTTCTCAACATATCGGTATACCTACGCTCGCAGAATTCTTTGATATATAAAAATTTGATAGACAACATTGAATAAAACCTTAGAAAAGCCAATGAACTTTTCAAAAGATCCTTAATAGACTCTGTATCTTACCGCTGTAAAGTCCTCCCTCCTTCTCGCCTTTTCTGCCACAAGTAGACTACACACATGCGCAATGCAGATATTCACGCAAAAACGATGTGAAGAAGACCAACTTCCGCTGCTGAGATCACGTAATTTCCTGTCAACTGCGGCGATGCCTCTAGCGGAGGTCCGCCATTTTGTCTGCAGCTAGGTCTCTCTCGCTGCAGCTGATAGCCAGAGACAGCCAGATGCAGTGTATGATGGACACAGATACCCAAGTTATTCACAACACAATAACAGTCAATCTGCCAGCTATGCTACAGTAAATACCTCATCGCATACAAGAAAGTTTAGTCTCTGGCTGTTAACAGGCATGAACAGGCTGGTCTGTGGTTGTTTCATTGGACTCATATGGACTGATGATGTTTTGATCTAGTCCTCTGATCTGTTTCCTCCTCTCTCAGGAAGATGTACGTCGCTGTGTCTGTTGGTGTGTGCCTCCTAGTCAGCTCCCTGGTGTTGTTCTTCCTGTTTCCTCGCTCTGTCCTTCTTTCTCCAGTAGCCGTCAAGTCATCCTTTGTTTACTTCACTGAAGACGATGTCCAAATTAACATCACGGTGGGTAGAAAGAGGATGAAAGAGAGGAGTGAAGGGTTTGATGGATGAAGAAAGAAAAGTGAAAGGTGTGGATGGAAGGATTGATAGGATGAGTCATAATTCTTTGATTATTATAACAATGAAACTTAATCTCATTTTAGGGCAATGTATCATATGTTATAAAGTCACAACTGTGTTTCCTTGTAGAATGTCCTGAACATCACCAACCACAACTTTGCGGCGGTGCAGGCCTACAATCTGACAGTGCAGGCCCTGAACTTTGACATGGTGGTGGGAGGGGTTTCCATTAAAAATGTCACCTCTGTCAAACCTCTGTCCATCAAAATGGTGAGTCATCCCAACTGTTCCAACAGGAACAGATAGTATCATCTAGAGATGGACTGTACAGTATACTGTATTTTAGCGAATAGGGTGGTTAAGAATAGTTATTAATATCATTACTGCAAAAACTATCAACAAACACTAGACAGTTGCCATTGTGGCATGAGATACAGCAGCATGCTGGTTAAAAGATAAGGCTGGTGATATTCTTTATTTTTCATATTGTCACCAAATTCTATGAAAAGACTTAGGAGAGGAAAGAGAACATACAGTAGTACAGTACAGTTCTACATAGAGATGTAAAGTAATACTTGTGGTAATGGTATTGATGCTAATAAAATAAAATAAAAATAATACTAATAGCAATATAATAATAGTAATACTTATGAGAGCAATAACAATAATAGCTGCATCGGCTGTTGAGCAGGAACATTGGGGCAGCAGGTGACCTGCAACCATAGATCCAGACTCTACAGCTCCGGAGGCAGAAACACCTGCAGAAAGCAACAGAAGGAGAGAGAGAGAGAGGAGAGAAAGCACACAACTACAGGAAAGGGAAGAAGTTGAGTTAGTAACAAGCATTAATGGGATAAGAGTGCGTACAGATGGAGAGGAGGAGAGAGGAGCTCAGTGCATCATAGGAAGTCTCCCGGCAGTCTAGGCCTATAGCAGCATAACTAAGGGGGGGCTCAGGGGTCACCTGAGTCAGCCCTATTATAAACTTTATCAAAGAAGAAAGTCTTAAGCCTACTTAAATGTGAGGAGGGTGTCTGCCTCCCGTACACAAACTGGAAGCTGGTTCCACAGGAGAGGAGCTTGATAGCTGAAGGTTAATTTTATTAATTAGTATTAATAAAAATAATACTAATAGCAATATAATAATAGTAATACTAATAATAAGACCAATAACAATAATAGCAGCAGTGACTATTGAGCAGGAACATGGGGGCAGCAGGTGGCCTGCAACCATAGATCCAGACTCTACAGCTCTGGAGGCAGAAATACCTGCAGAAAGCAACAGAAGGAGAGAGAAAGAGGAGAGAAAGCACACAACTATGGGAAAGGGAAGCAGTCGAGTTAGTAACAAGCATTAATGGGATAAGAGTGTGTACAGATGGAGAGGGAGAGGAGGAGAGAGGAGCTCAGTGCATCATAGGAAGTCTCCTGGCAGTCTAGGCCTATAGCAGCATAACTAAGGGGTGGCTCAGCTCAAATATAGACTCTCACCAGCATTAGCCTTTAACGTACATTTTACAGGGTGGAAGAGAGACAACTCAGAAAAGTGTTCTGATTTTTATATATCTTGATATCAGAAAATTGTGAATGAATTGCCTCTGCCTCTTTCATTCCTTCCAGTACTCCTTTGTGATCCCCATCAAGCTGACTGACCCTGAAATGAGGTGAGCTGCCAGGGTTACTAGTAAAATCCTCTCAGGCACTCAAGGTTTCATTCAGAGCCTATTTATCTATGGAGACTTTAATTTCCACAACATGGATGGAGAGTTAGGGCCTGTGTCCACATAGCATTTGTTTCTGAGCACCAGCGTCTTTTTTCAATTGTTCCCAATGAGAAGAAAGTGTATGTGGCCGCCTAGAGAAAAAGCGCTGCACCCAGCATTTCTTTCAGGCAACCAATCATATATTAGATGGGGATTGTCACTCTGGTAACCAAGAAAATGGAGGAGAATGTCTGTCCTGAGCTTTATGAAATGTCAGACAGAGACAGAAAAGCCCATCAGACAGAAAAGCAGATCGGCCGGACACTGAATGTTACTGGTGAGTGTTGTGCTTTTATCACACTATACGTTGTAAGCTTGTTGTTAGCTGTGAAGTTACCCTCTTAACGTAGCGTTAAGATATTGTTGTCATAGAAACAACCCACGTGCAGCGTTTTTCACCGCACAAGCGCTTCACCCCAGCACTCCCCAGTGCCCTGCCAGAAAATAACGCTATGTGGACACAGGCCTTTAGATAGTTTCTCATCATGCTGTACAACGTAATGAGCCTGAAGCTCCATGTGGAGCCAGGATGTGTTGTTTTGTACTATACACCGCTGTAGGCAAAGGAGGTATTTATCACAAGTTTCAGGATTTTCAGAAGGATTTTCAGAAGGATTTTCAGCAGGATTTTCCGCCATTCAGTCAGGCTTTCACCGTCTGAAGGGACGTGCACACACATCTGCTCTTGTAGCTTAGCCAATACGAACGCACTGTCTATCTGAAATAACCTGTGATAGGCTAAAGTCTACCATCACGGGCTAGATTTTCTGAAGCCTGAAAACAGAGCCAAGACTGAAGTAGAGGTGCGCTCTCAGACCACTTGAATTACAATATGCTGCACGGTTAATATGGCATTTTTGCCCAATGACGCCAAAAGAAAACTGCCTACCCAACCTTTAAAGACATTCACATGGAACTCTTGACTGAGCATAAGCTGAAGAAGCATGTGCAAAAAATGATTAAAATGTCCTTACTTATATTTTCAAAAGATCAGGTGGAGTTGTTGGTTTTGAATTACATATGTACTGTGTGCTGCACACTGGTAGAGCCCGTTATACTAGCTAACTTGGTAATAGAGTTAGCTTTGTCCTGCTGTCATATGATGTGTTTCTGTCTAAGCTTAGTGTGTGTCTGTGTGTTAAACTTATGCTTAAGCATTTCAAAACATGTATTGTAATATTGTCATTATTATTGTATAAATACTGTACATGGCACTTTTTTAAAGACTACCTCTCTTTTTCTCTGCAGTATCTACTGTAGGAAAGCTTCCCTACCTGTCCACATTCTGTATCTGCACCTGCAGTAAGTAGCATCATATGTTCAGTAACGTGTCATGGTGTTTGAAGATTAATGGATAGTCTCAAGGCTAGATTACCAACTGGGCAAAGTGGTCTTGGTTCAATGTTTTTTAATTTGTTTGTATGTCATTTGAGTCATTGCAAATTGTTTTAGGATTTAACTAAGGCAGATCCTGCATTACATCAAATCTTGTTGCCCTGCGTCAAAATGTACTTTTAAGACTTTATCTTGTTTCAAATTGTGCTCATGATACGTATTTCGAAACAAAGTTGTGTTAGATGAAATATTCTTAAACTAACTGCCATACAAAAAACTTGGGACCAGGTACTATTATTCCAGTATTCTGCTGGTTTTCTGGATCTCTGAGTGTAGGGGCAGTAGAGGATGGGGGTGCAGGGCCCCACTAAAAGATGAATCCAGCCATGGATAGTTTTGAAAGAACTTGAATATTATAATGTACATATACTCTGATTTGTCATTATGGCACAATATTACACAACCTGAGGAATAATTGACGATAGACATTGTTTTCATGTATATTTCTATTTATTTACGGTACATTGTTGGTTTTATGGTGTTTCACCACAATTCTTAAAAAGATCATACGATTTAAAAAAACAACTTAGATATATATTTAGATGTTACATCTTAGCACAAAGGCACACCAATTTTAAACAAGACCTTGGAACATTGTAAATCTTTTAAATTTGAAGTCTCTGGGCCCTATTTTAATCACGTAAGCGCAACAACAGGTGCAAAGTGGTAGGTCTAAGGCATACGGACAGTGTGGACACCTACTATTTTGGTTCATGTAGGTGCAGCAGTACAAAGTGGACTGGGTGTAGTGGAATATAGATCAGAGGGTGTGGTGATTAATAAATACACTCTCAGCCAGTCTCATCGCTCTGAAAACAGCTGAGCCAATCACAGTGAAGTATGAGGACAGCTCAACAAATGAAGAATCGGTCTTTCCAGGAAAGCATGTTGTTGTCTGAATGCTGCCAAGCGGCACATGAAGCGCTGAATTTTTTCTAAAAAGTTGAAAAGAAGGCAGTGACACACAGGATTAATGAGCTTCGGTAATCTGATGTCTCCCCCATCAACAGGCAGAATACGGTGTTATAACCTAGAAGTCTGTGCTGTGGTGTGTGAGTTTATTCTGTAGCAGCCTGGTGTCATGTGCATGTGATGTAATCAATGTGAACACGATGGCACTACGCTCCAATCAGAGGCTGCAGATTTATCAACATGCGTGTCTTGCTGCCTTCAGATGGCTGCAGGGACTCAATGAACTGAAGGAGAAACTTTTCATACAGTATAAAGCAGCTGTGGACAACAGATACTGGAAGAATCACTCTGATTCATTTATGGATAAATACAGTCGGATTTACCGACGTTCCTGCTTTAAACACACTAAACGTTATTTGTTTTGCCCAATTAAAAGCATCTACTGGCTGGAGAGTGTTTAATTAAAGTACTTAATTTACATTTGAAGCATTAATGCCTCATTTCTGTGAATTTCTTAATATTAGTATTAGGTTGCTCTTGTTGAAATCAGCAGATTGCCAGGGGAGTGACATTGCTCCAGAAACAGACGTGGTTCTGAGACGTCTAAGTCTCTCTTCGCGCTGCCTCATTTGAATGAACCTCCCACCTGTTTGTTCCTTTCTTCCCACCTGTGCACTGAGCACTCTGCACTGGGCACCAAAATACCACAGACGGACAAAGACGGACAAAGTGAATTTCAAGGTCAGGAAAATACCAAACGGGCGGTGTGCTGATTGTGCTGCCACAAAAATAGGGCCCCATGTTAGTATGGTAGTTAGTATGGTGTATTAAAATGTCTACATTATCTTCATGGCTAAGGTTAGGCTAGACTTTTTTCCATTTTGGCAGAGGAGATTCAGAGAATGTTACAAATGACAGACAGTATTTACAATGTTATACGTGACTGACAACTATATGTAGGTTATCAGAGCAAATATGGTTCAGGTTGCTAAAGTGTTTCTCTTTAATAGCAGTAACATTTTTAATAAATCACACCTTTATTTTGGCCCTCCAGACATATTTTGTCAATGAGCTGTTTACTATGAGTGATGGGTCCTACAGGAACGCTACATTTTCTGCCAAAGTTACAGCAGTTTTGGTTATTTCGAAGGAGAGATTTGTGTATTTGCATTTTTGTCTTTTCTTTTCTCACTGATTTTGAAGTGTGTGAGGTTCCACTGGGAAAAGGTGATATTACGAATTTATATGCATCAGTTTAACAACATTTGAATCAATTCTTTTTTACTTTTACTTTGATTGTTGCTATAGAGAAATTGAATTAGGTTTTCAGGGGCTTTAAAGCATCTAAGAAAAGTAAAAAAAAAACTTGTCAAAGGGGTTTTCTGTTCCTTAGCACTGCCGTATGGCTTTCAATATAATGGGCCTACACTTGAGGGAACTTATCAAATGGTTGGAGTCATAGTATGGCATGCAGCAATAAAACATTGTGGGTAGTTTTGTGGATCAAACCCTGCCTTTATTTGATTATACCAAAGATCAGCTGTTACTCCATGCAACATCTAGAAACAGTTTGAAAAAAAGGGTTGTAGATTTCACTGCTTTGAACTTCGCTGCTGCTGCTTTTTTGATTCATAGAGAAAGACAGTGTTACACTGTACATGTTTTCTAAGTGCAACTGAGAATGGGTTGTTTTGCATTGTACATACTGTGTGTACGCACAAACTTTCTTTGTAAATCTTATTTACATCATCTCTCAATACTTTCTGACTTCCCTACTCTGTCTGTGGCTCTCAGCTCCAAGCCCATTGGTTCCTACTGAAGACGTACATCTTTAAAAACACATAGCTTCTTTTTCAAAAACGTAATTTCCTAAAACAGCTGCTCACTGTAGGTTTGAACAAACGTTACTCAAACAGGAGGAAATAGTGCATTTGTATGGGACTATTTTCAGTGGCAAATTAATCCACATTTGGTGCTCTAGTGAGTATTTGGGGCAGTAGGACGGTGTATGTGGGACTGAGTCGCAATAAACTACAGTGTGTGTGTGTGTTCATGATGATTTATGTGTTTTTAATAGTTTTTGGGCAACAATGGAGCTCTATGGCATAGAGAAACAAGATACAGTATATCAGGCTTTGATACACATACAATACTTGTTAGTACATACATTTGTACTAGTTTGGATCTTTTAGGAAAAATATAGAAAATCATCTTATCATTTATTTGACCTACAGACAGAAATATCAGAATGTGTAATTTTAGAGGGGTTTACCAAACCTGGCAATTCACTTTGACAACAAGACTCTGGGAAAGTCTTTATGCTAAGCTAGGCTAACCACGTCCTGACTCCAGCTCCGTACTTCTACTACTGAGATTGATATTCTTCCTCTCATCTAACTAAAATAGTGTATTTCCCAAAACGTTGAAGTGTCCCTTTAAGTCAAGACACTGCTAACCAATGCTCCTGTGAAGCTCATGTTTTCAGGTTCTTATCAGTATCTATGTTGTGTCATCCCTCTGCAGGATGTCTATGACAGTGTACTACTTGGCCCACTATGAGCAGCTCTCACTGGAGACATACGAGTACATAGACTGTGGAGCAAACAGCACCATACCACACAGTGTGCAACCCCCACCCCCCTGATGGATGGATGGTGGATGAATGGACACATAGAGGAACAAACAAACAAATACTGTGGACATACTGTTTGTGAGGTTGAATAATTGGGCCTGCAATTTTTTTTCCCCCATGAACTGTGGATAAGATATAATGTAATACCAGGATGCCATTAACAAGAGGCCTGGAAAGGGAAAATGAATCTAAGTGACTAAATGAAGAATGGACTCCTTCTACTCCACCCTATATCTGAGTGCATGGAGGAATAATAATAATAATAATAATAATGATAGTGCTTTACATGGTTGAACCAGGATTAAAGCATTGAGGCATATGTAATAAAATACCCAACAATAATATAAGACAAAAACATAAACAATAAAACAGATAAGAGATGCTGAAAATAAAACCATGTGCTTAATAAAAAGCTTTTTAAAAAAGAGAAGTGATTTAAAAGACGTCACTGATTCTGCAGCCTCAAATTCTGAGGCAGGGAGTTCAGAGCTGAGGGGAAGGATGGGTACAAATGCTCCACTCTCACCATCTCTTCCGACAGTTTTACAGATAGAACTGTACAGTGGAGGAAACCCTGAATTGTTTTGACATTGAGTGGATATTGATAAGAGGCCAAAGTTAAACAGTGTGAAAGTTGGAGCTGAAACGTCACCTGAGGCCCTGAATATACTGCATTGTGTTTTCAGTTCAGAGAACAGTCATGTGACAGTCATGTGGTACAGTAGATGTGTTGAAAATTGCACTATTGTTTCGTCAGTGTGGTGCAGCTGTGTTAAAAATACATAGAAATGAAATGATGGATAAATTATATATTTTTAAATTCTTATTATTTTTCTGCTTTAATGCAGCTTTTAAACAAGCTGCTGGAGACCAAAGCTGACAGCAGAAAATAACATGCGAGGTATGTTATTCCAACTGAAATTGTGAATTTTATTTAATTTTGTAATTTTTTCTATTTCTGGTGCATGTTGTAGATCTTAAGTGGCTAAAAGATTAACTGGAGTTTGTAAGGAAGAGGATATATAGAGGGTGACACGGTACACATCATCACCACAGTCAATTCATTGGCAACCCCACATTAACATCTGCCATTATACATTTACATGGAAATAAACACGGAAACCCTGCTAAATAGCTGTTGTTTCAAGGAATAGTTCAACACTTCAGGAAATACGGTTGTTCGCTCTCTGGCAGAGCATTAGATGAGTAGATCAATAACACTCATGTATTTACGTTACATTTGAAGCTACGGCTATCAGCTAGTTAGCACCTGCTGGACTATTTCTTGGCTCAGAGCAGTTGCCAGGCAACCAGCGGAGAAGTTACTGGTCCCAGCCAAGAAATAGTCGGACACATTACCCCCCGTAAATCTGTGAATTGTTTTTAAAATGTAGTTTTTGTATGGATAAAACCAACAAGCTATAACATAGTGAACTTCAGAGGTGGATTTTCTTACCTTTGTACAGACTCGCTGGAGCCTTCTATTGAGCGGTCAGACATGAGAGTAATATCACTGGTATGATGCAACTCAGTAGTTTGTTTCAGTAGCCCTTCCCTGCCTGTGTGAATACCCAATGTCTTTTAAACTCCACACCTACAGTTTTTAATGCAGGCTTTCTGTTACAAATTTGAAGTCTTGAGTCTTTCTCAGACTTTAAAAAGTTCCTCCTGGGCCACAGGAGACATTTTACAACTGTTTTCACAGTTTGAATAGTACTCTTCTTGACTAGTAAAAGGAACTGCATGTGTAGAATTGGTGGATGCCCCTTTAATATTTTAGGTTGGCCTGCCTGCAGTCTTGCTGAGCCGTCACCTCTGTTAACATTATTGTGAAGTTGTGTGAGAATTATGAGGAATGTGAGCAGTCATGTGGCACTTTGATGTGAAAGCAACTAAGACCAAACTGTTATCATGTGTGTCACTGCTGGATTTACATCAGCACAGCTAAAAGTGCTGATAGCACTGAATATTGAGAACCAAAGAATATGGTTAAAAATATGTAGACACCCTAGTCTACATTCTTTAGTGTCCTTTTGTTCTGGATCTGCTTTTCCTGGTCTAGACCACTTAGTTCCAATGAAGGGAAATCTTAAAGCTCCAGCATACAGTGATATTTTAGACAATAGTGTTCTTCCAGCTTTGTGTCAATTGATTGTGTTTGTGTCCCCAAGCACAAAGCCAGCTCTATAAAGAAAGGCTTACACAGAGCCCTGACCTCAACCCCGTCCAACACCTTTGGGATGAACTGGAACACCGACTGTGAGGCAGACCTGATCACCCAACATCAGCGTCGGACCTCACTGATGCTCTTGTGGCTGAATGGGAGCAAATCCCTGCAACCAGGTTCCAATGGTGCCAATGGTTTTGGAATGACATGTTCAACTATCATATATGGGTGTAATCCTCAGGTGTCCACATACTTTTGGCCATAGAGTGTATGTCCAGCTTACACTTTAGTTCATTTTCATTTATCAACAGACCTTTCTTTATTAACTCATTTTCATGTTTGCTGCTCTGTATTCTCTGTATTCTATGTTGCAGTAAACTTCACCACACATAACGTTGAAGCCTAAACTGAGAGCTGATGAGTAACAAATAGTTTTACATTATGTTGTAACCTTAATTTGTCAGTAGGTGGCACCCATGAGCTGTGTATAAGTACAAATCTCTTCAGTTGATCCAGTGATGCAATGAGTTAGTCTTGGTGGTCAAAATGGATTACAAACTGTATAATGTCAGATTTGTTGAACTCATTGTCTAAATGCTCATGTTTAAAAGATTTACACTTAAAACAGATGTTTAATATATTTCAGTCATCTTGTAGTGTTGTACTATATATAGATATAACAGTCATCTATAAATTCAAGAAGTAACATATTCATCCTCATTTTTGGTGCAACCTCTCACATGTTGTCAAATGTAGTTTACAGGCACAACTCCTCAGCTCTCATTTCTCAACACATTTACACCATAAGAGGCCAAACTGACACTGAACATGAACCAGACAGTGTGATGTTTGTTCAGCGGGAGAGGACAGAGACAACATGCTGCCTGTTACCATTTTTACAGTTGGTCACACGAATTTCTCAATACTGAGTTCACTTTTTCAAAACTCTTCACAGTCAGCACAGCAGAAGTCAATGTGACTAAACTGTGGATCACTTTTCAGTGCTTTCAAACTAAATGCATTCATTGACCACATCTTTCAAATTCCATTAACTGTTTTTTCACTCAGACTCAACCACCACCAAACACTCCATTTTGCACATGTTTACACACTATTGTAAAAACAGAAAGGACTAAGAAATTAAAAGAACATTTTTCATCTTGTACTTATGTTCATCCTGTTCTGCATGTTCATCAGTCCATGAATAACACACACCCTTTTTTAAAAATGTGATTAGAACAAAAGCCACACAGCTTAAACTTACAAATGACTGGAAGACACATTTTCCATGTGACCATGAGCTCAGTTGTGCTTGGAGAAGAGACATGTTTTAAGTCACATTCATCCCATTCATTTATTATAGAACCACAATAATCTCACACTGATGCAGTTTCAACAAAACCAAATGCAGAGCTGCTGTTCAGAGCATCCAAACGCAGTCCAGTAATCCAGTGAGGTTATCAGAGAACAGTGCTGTTCGTCTTCACCACTGCTGGGTGTACTGTGAAGACTAAGATAAACAGGCATTATTCCTCTGAAAATACTCAAAAATGTGCTCTCCTGAAATAGGTGATGCTGCTTATTAGAAGTTATGATTCCTTCTAGATGTCAGTCATGGAGGGTACAAGAGGAGGTTAAAGACAATGACGTGACAATCATCAGGAAGGTGCTGATACTTACTGAGTATCTATTGGGGATCTTGGCACTGTGATGGACAGGTGTCTTCAAGTCACCCTTACAGTGGGGACACTGGCCTCCAGCTGGAAACAACACATGAAAAACATGATGCATATTTAGCAAATCTTCCTTAGGTTAAGGCTGCATCAATCAACAATGGGTCAAATCACTGTGTGTAATGTGAAAAGTGTGGCTCTTTGGGATGAACTCACAGTGAATTATCACCAACTCTGCTGTGAACCTTAGCTCTACAGAGCTTGTTAGTCTCTTTTAGCTTACTGTTTGGTTGTCCAGCACGTAAACTCTGCTCTCACAACCTGCTTTCCCGCAGCAGCAGGAGGCTGTTTTCAGTGAAAAAGCTCTGATGAACCCACTGTACACTACCTGCTCTGCAGCAAACAGTGTACAGACACAGTTAGAGACTAGCTGTCATAGTGGGGCATTTAGCAGCTAAAGAGACAGATATTTCCCTCAGGAGTCTTGTTGGCACTGTGAGGTTGCTAGGCAACCAGCAGAGACTCCTGACTTGTGACTGTGATTTATGATTTTGTGCTATATAAATAAAATTGACTTGACTTGTCTGTAAGTCCTGCTGACATAATTCCAGTGCACAGTAGTACTGTTGCTGAATTCTTCCAGTGTAGACACTGATGGAAGACTGAAGCTGCTGCTGTGCTCCTGATGCTACACGGCAGTGGAGACGTATTCAAACTCAACAACTGATTAATAACAACACTGTAACAAGCAGCCTACACATGTGTGCAAATACTCTCATAAATAACTACCTTCCCATACTGGGAGATAGACCCTGGCCACCTGGGTGAAAGCCAGGTGGAGTGAGGCATCATGGCTGAATATATCTTTTCCGTTTGCTGCCTTTCCAGGTTGTTCCCACTGCCAGGAAAACAGTGAATCTGTGGTTGGTCATATCTGAGACTCACAGTGTGGAGCAGCTTGTGTGCGTGTGTGTGTGTGTGTGTGTGTGATTAGCGTTGAGTAAGATGATGTCAAAGTAACATTATGTAAGTATAGTGGGTTTTCAATTCAATTCATTTCAGTTTTATTTATATAGCGCCATATCATAACAAAGTTATCTCAGGGCACTTTTTCATATAGAGCAGGTCTAGACCGACTCTTTATATTTACAGAGACCCAACAGTTCCCACCATGAGCAAGCGCTAGGCGACAGTGGCAAGGAAAAACTCCCTTTAACAGGTAGAAACCTCGAGCAGAACCAGGCTCTAGGTGGGCGGTCATCTGCCTTGACCGGTTGGGTTGAAGGGGGAGGGGGGGAGCAGGAGAGAGAGAGCAGGAGGAAAGAGAACATACAGCAGCACAATACAGTTCCACACAGGGATGCAAAGCAATAGCTGTAGCAATGGTACTAATAACACCAACAGAAATAATACTAAGAGCAATATTATAGTAATACTAATAATAAGAGCAATAACAGTAATAGCAGCAGTGGGTGTAGAGCAGGAGCTCTACACAGGTGGCCTGCAACCATAGATCCAGACTCTACAGCTCCGGAGGCAGAAACACCTGCAGAAAGCAACAGAAGGAGAGATAAAGAGGAGAGAAAGCACACAACTACGGGAAGAAGTTGAATTAGTAACAAGCATTGATGGGATATGAGGGCGTACAGATGGAGAGGAAGAGGAGGAGAGAGGAGAGAGGAGCTCAGTGGATCATAGGAAGTCCCCCGGCAGTCTAGGCCTATAGCAGCATAACTAATAAAATGTTTGAAATGTTTCAACCTGATCCACCTGACACAGAATGGAGTGCACAAAAACATGTGGTCCACATGGTCACATGACCAGGTAAAAGCAATGATTGATGCCGAGTTCACTCTTTAGATTCAGATAGTGAAAGAGTGAGAGGTATAGTGACTGACATAGTGTCTATGACACTTGATAAAATTTAGACATTTATTAGTTATATGAACGGAGCCTGTACAATTATTATTTGTACTTTTTAAAAGGGGGTTTTCACCTTCATACACTGGACAATTGTTTTGCTGATAATGCATAGTAGGCAAATAGGCAAAACCCATAAATGTAACCTTAATAGAAGGATTCTCCAGTGATTTAGTATTGGACTGTAGTAAGTTGGGTGACAGTCACGATCAGTAACTTGTGATCATTATGATGATCTGTAGACCTCATTGAGATCTGTATCTGGACATCTTATCTGGATCAGGAAAAACACATGTAAATGCAGGTGTACATGCATGCAGGACACATTGGATCAGCCAGGCCACATCTGAAGGTGGTCTGACACTGTGATCAGATCTTTGCCAGGTGTAAATTATATTTGTACAGTTTGGCCACATTCTTAAGAGATAAATCTGTCTAACAAGTTAAAAGATCACCTAATTCTCGAAGCCTGACATGACCACAAACCTACAGCAATGACGTCCACAAGTTCACCTGGAACTCCCAAACTACAAGTAAGTCTGCTTCTCTCTGCCGCTGTTTTTTCACATAGAACTGGTCTGGGTTAAAGTGAACTTTTAACTGACTTTATGCTGGTTTGGCAGAGAAACAAACTTGCAGTTTGGGAGTTCCAGGTGAACTTGTGGAAGTCATTGCCGTAGGTGTGCAGTCATTCCAGGGGAGAGGACTGTCATTGAAAAACACACCAGAATGCAAAAAATATATTTTTTAAATAAAGTCATTTTTAATGCCTGTGTTTTAATTTTCAGTGGAACTTGTTTCAGTGCCAATACTTGTTTGCCAATTCAAGTTTTTCCAATACAAGTGTTTCAATGCCAGTGTTTCCTTTTTCAGTTCAGGTTTTGTTTTCAATGCCAAATTTTATTTTCAATGCCAAAATCTAAAGTCACTGTCCTGGCTCCATAAATGACCTCCTCTCCCCAAATATTAATAAGGGTCTGGACATTTTGTCCAAAAGATTTTCCTCATTGTTCTTCTTTTTTGAAGCAATAGTTTAAAATACGTTAACGCTAATGTTAGTTAGATGAGAAGATCAATACTACCCCCGCGACTGTAAATATGTAGCTGGAGCCAGCAGCCAGTTCATTTAGCTTACCATAATGACTGGAAACAGCTAGCCTGTCTCTTTCCAAAGGTAACAAAATCTGCCTACTAGCACCTACAGCTCACTAATTAACACGTTATATAGAAATTAGATCTAATGTTTAGCTAAGCTAACCCACAGCTGGTTCAAGCTATGTTGATTGTACATACATGAGAGTGGTATTATCTCATCTAACTCTAATAAGCAAATAAGCATATTTCCCAAAATGTCTAACAATTCCTAAGCCATTTTCCTATATTTGGCTTGCCCGGTCTCCTCGTGTAAAAATGCTTGTATAACCTCAACCCTGTAATGCACAATTAAGTCATATACATTTTTTTTTTTTCAGGACAATCTGGGCTATCAGAATATATATGTTGCAGTGATGTCACATGAATGTATAAATAGTTATATGACCATATGGACAAAAGAAAAAACAAAACGGAAATTGAAAACCCTCTGTGTGAAAAAATAATTTCTCAACAGTTACTGTGCGTCTCTGTGTGCTGTCCAAAAGTGACTGTGAGCAAGTGGGACCAGAGCTGACTGGGAACATTTGCGCGAACGCCCCTTCAAGTCGGAACAACAACTTGGAAAGTCTGCGAAAATTTTGGTGCACGACTTGCAGACAGTTGACGTCATATACGCAGAACCATGGCAGACTAAAGTAAATGTGTGGTTGATGGTAAGAAACATTTTATTAATTCACGTATTGCACATACATTTTTGCTCACATGTAATTTGTAATATGGTATTGGTTGTAACCATTGTTGTTCACAGAGTGACCTAAATTAGTTATTAGCACCAACTCTGATAACAAGTCAGGTAAAGCAATATTTCAGTGTTTTTGGGAATGTACTGGTGCAGCAACAAGTCTGGGACAAAATTACTTTGTAAAATAAAGCTTAAAACTGTTTCAGCATACTTGGATAGCAACATGAATCTTCACTGGGATGCTAGTCTCAGCCAACCCATCACCCAGACATTATACCAAAGAGGAGGGGATTATGACATTATGACTTAAAAGCTCATGAACACACAAAAGAACGACTTCCAAACTTAGGAAATGGGACCATCTGAGGATCACGTGAATGCAGCGTAAGTCTCTCGCATGCAGCGTTCCAGAGATATTTAGTACATCGTGTACGACATCGTCGACCTATTGGTTGTCCTGGTCGATACAGATGCAGTAGTAAAATAGTGGTTCCTGTTGTGTGTGTTGTAGTCATTCTTGTTGTGGTGTTACACACATCTGCGAGACTAATCACAATCATCAGCATTGCAACCAACCCCTAACCTGACGCACAGAAGTCGTCCTTGGAAACTGTTTGGAAAAGGGAAGGTACTGTCAAAAAATACTTGGCAGGTGATTGGATAAACCATCTGTCATCACCGTCTATCACGGGCTAACTCCAACCAATCTGATCAACAGATCATATCGTCATATGGTAGGAGAGCGCTGAAGAGGAAACACAATAGTGATGGGACAACCGGTTCATTTTATGACTTAGTTCTTTAAGTCTCGTTCAGTAAAATAAACTACTCTTTTTTCGAGTCATTCCTTCATTTCGTTCAATAGACGAAGGGGGGGGGGACTACTCATTTCTGTCCTATTCTGAGCTTATGTAGCTATCACGTGTAAAATGAACAAACCACTTGAAGACCCAGTCGTGTGGTGAACTACTAATTTCTGTCCAATACTGAGCCTGTCTGGCTGTCACGTGAAAAATGAACAAAAGACAAACGAACGACCCAAACCAGTCAGCTGTCACATGAGAAAAATAAAACTCATTCGTTCATTTTGGCTGTGCCTGCGCAACAATAATAATGCATGACTCTCTGAGACGACTTGTTACTACTCGTTCATATCAAAGAGCCGTTCAAAATGAATGATTCATTCGTGAACGACACATCACTAAAATACAACAAGCTTACCTTGTGAGGCAGCTGGATTCAAGATCACAAGATCACGCGCATCAGTTTAGTTCTTTGCTCTTCTTTCAGTGAAGAAATACTCTCCAGTTCTGATATAACTGATGCTTTAGTAGCATCTATGCTAACCTCTTTAGGAGCCTCCATTGTTGCTTTCAAATGAACAGTAGCTTTTTGCTGTCGTCACACCTAAACCTCGCCTGTAGCTCTAGTTCCTCATAGGATGCTGATTGGTCCAAATGACTGTGGTTCGGCCACAAGCGCGCAACTTGAAGCCTGGCACGATGGATTCTCGCGTGATCTCCCCGTGATCAACCCCTGAAAGTACCTGAAACTTGCATTAAGTATCACTTGAGCAGTGCTGAAATTTAGTTCCAGTATCTCGTCCCCAAAGTGGGCAGAGATCAGTGGAAACAAAAGCGAACCCATGATAATGAATGCACATTACATCATGTTTTGTTAAGTTCCTGCAGTGGAAAAAGGGTATATGATTACCAACTTCTCACCACATCTTCAAAGGTAGCTGTTCTAAAAATGTACAATTTCTTTGAGGTTGGACAACGTACTTGATTGTACATTGTCTAACCTTGTTCTGAATTCATGTCAAGAATAATGATACCTGTTTGCACTTGTGTTGTCTTTGATTCGGTTGCATTGCAGCTGGTCTCAGAACCCTGCAACAGCTGTAAAGAGAGAGGTAAACTGAAATAAATACTCCAAATAGAGCAAAAGCAATAGAACAGAGCATAGTTAAAAGAATATTCCCCCAAGTTTTGTGGGAGGCAAAATGTATAGACTAAATAATCTTTAATAATCTACTTTAAAAGACCCAATCACAGAACAGCACTGCAATCATTGTCTCCAGTGCTCCAAGCTAACTCCAGGCACTCAAGGGAATTTGTTACTTTTATTTATTATATAAGTGCATTATCACACCTACCATGGCCACTTATCACACATAAATGTCTATATGTCATCGGAGCTGCATTTTTAAGATGGCTGCGAGAGTTTAAGTAGCTGAAGAGCAATGCGGACTACCAGACTACCAGGACAATCACATCTCACTGTTTGGACCAGAGATGTCAGCGGGAGTTTTAGCTAGCCTGATACAGAAAGGCTTTACCTGGGCAAAGTAAGGGCGCTTTCTTTTTCTCAAGCTCTTCCTTTTTTGGCTTGTTTTGTACTATACGCCATTGTTGGTGTTGGAAATTTGCCATAGCTCTTCACACAACTTCTGCGTGCGTAGTACCAAGGCTAGCAGAGAGGAAGGTAAATGGTAAATGGACTTTACTTATATAGCATGTAAGATGAGATTTAGTTTTGTGAAGATTTATTTTAGAGATTACCTTCTCAGATTTAATTATTGCATTATTTAATTAATGGTAACCACATATGTATGTATGTGTGTACACCAATCAGCCATAACATTATGACCACCTGCCTAATTTTGTGTAGGTCCCCCTTTTGCTGCCAAAACAGCCCTGACCCGTCGAGGCATGGACTCCACTAGACCTCTGAAGGTGTGCTGTGGTATCTGGCACCAAGATGTTAGCAGCAGATCCTTTAAGGCCTGTAAGTTGCAGAGGTGGGGCCTCCATGGATCAGACTTGTTTGTCCAGCACATCCCACAGATGCTTGATTGGATTGAGATCTGGGGAATTTGGAGGCCAAGTCAACAGCTTGAATTTGTTGTGTTCCTCAAACCATTCCTGAACCATTTTTGCAGTGTGGCAGGGCGCATTATCCTGCTGAAATAGGCTACTGCTACTATACTTGGTCTGCAACAATGTTTAGGTAGGTGGTACGTGTCAAAGTAACATCCACATGAATGGCAGGACCCAAAGTTTCCCAGCAGAACATTGCCCAAAGCATCACACTGCCTCCACCGACTTGCCTTCTTCCCATAATGCATCCTGGTGCCATGTCTTCCCCAGGTAAGCGACGCACACGCACCCGGCCATCCACATGATGTAAAAGAAAACGTGATTCATCAGACCAGGCCACCTTCTTCCATTGGTCCGTGGTCCAGTTCTGATGCTCACGTGCCCATTGTAGGCACTTTCAGCAGTGGACAGGGGTCAGCATGGGCACCCTGACCGGTCTGCGGCTACGCAGCCCCATACCTAACAAGCTGCGATGCTCTGTGTGTTCTGACACCTTTCTATCAGAACCAGCATTAACCTTTTCAGCAATTTGAGCTACAGTAGCTCTTCTGTTGGATCGGACCACATGGGACGGCCTTCGCTCCCCACGCGCATCAATGAGCCTTAGCTGCCCATGACCCTGTCGCCAGTTCACCGGTTTTCCTTCCTTGGAAGGTAGGTACTGACCAGTGCAGACCGGGAACACCCCACAAGAGCTGCAGCTTTGGAGATGCTCTGACCCATTCGTCTAGCCATCACAATTTGGCCCTTGTCAAAGTCGCTCACATCCTTACGCTTGCCCATTTTTCCTGCTTCCAACACATCAACTTCGAGGACAAAATGTTCACTTGCTGCCTAATATATCCCACCTACTGACAGGTGCCATTGTAACAAGATAATCAATGTTCTTCGCTTCACCTGTCAGCGGTCATAATGTTATGGCTGATCGGTGTATATGTTGTATGCTGCTCGGGAACTACATAATATGGTGCACCTTGCCTGTGATGTTAATGATGGTTAAGATTGGCGGAGTGATATGATGTAAGACAGTGAGATGATCTATCACGTTTGGTTGTGTGTGTTCCGTTGTCCTAAGGTTGGGGCAGACATTAATAAAAGTGGACCAAGTGAGACAGATGAAGCTGCTCTTATTTTACCCTCGTCTTGAGACTAGTTTTAATCTAGTAACTGTAGTTAACACTAAGAGTAACCAGCGTTACATAGCGCTTTTCAACCTTAACGGTTCTCAAAGCGCTTTACAGATTGGTCTCATTCACACACCAATGACGACGGATTTGCCATGCAAGGTGCTGGCCTCCATCAGGACCAACTTAGGGTTCAGTGTCAGTCTTGACATGTGGACAGCAGGAGTCGGGGACCAAACCGCCTACCCTGGGATTAATGGACAACCCGCTCTACCTGAGCCACAGCTGCCCTGAAGGGAGGAACCAAGAAACATAGAACCCGGATTTGTACAGAGTCACTGTGATTGGCTAGTAATGTGCTAGCTAACCCTGATTGGTTGTTTGTCTCAGACTGGATCCAGTTTGAAAAAAAATTCAAAGGGGTGGGCGCTCACTGACACACATTTTTTGAAAGGAACCTTTCAATGAATTATTGTTAGTGACATGCAATGGTCATGGTGATTTCATCCAAAATTATAATGGAATAATATTGCCTACTGCAGCTTTAAGATATCTTCCATCCTAAAGATCCCCATCAGAGTAACACTCCGCTCAGGATATGTGAGCTGTAGTTCTCTGTGTCCCAGTGACCCAGTAATACTAGCATCCCATTGCAGTGGTTTGTAAACAGTTTTCCCTGTTTTTTCATTTTTCCATTCAAATGAAATTCAAATCTTATGGAACAAAGTAGATTTTGCGGAGGATAACTTTAAGACTTTTGGTGAAACCAGTAATTCTGTCCTACCTTTAGTCTTTCTTTCAAGTGTCAATAAGTGACTTTTTGCCCAAGGGGTGTCTTATCTTGAAATATTTCTCTATTTATTTAAAGTTAATGCTACTTAACATAGGACTTAAAAAATATAATGATAAAAAAGGTAACCATTAACTCCAACTGAAAAAACAAACATATTTTTGTGTCTGAATGCAACCTGGAAATCAACAACAGGATACAAGCTGTCAGATTCACACAGGAAACAAATTTGACCCCATGCTGAGGTGTCGCATGTCCCTGCTCAGTTTTCAATCAGCCCTGCTTGTGTTCAATAATATAGTAGACCAGACAGACTGCTGGATCACCTTTGGCAGAACAGTCTATATGATTAGTTTTGGAAGAAATGTCTTCAGATTTCTACAGTACATCCACTGTAGAAGTTCCATTTTTAACATAACCTTGCTGCACTGTTGTTACATCACATCCACCACAAACTGTAAATGAAGCACAGGTACATCTTTAAAAGTTTGCTTACTCTAAATCAATAACTACATTACCCATGCAAATACTTGGGCTGTTTAAAAAAATGACCTGAGGTGATACTGCATTATTGGAAAGTCTTACAGGAGAATATCATCTTAGGATTTATGTCCACAGGTTCTGGCTGTGTTGTGTTCAGGTTGCACTATGTGTCAGTCACAGCTTGGTTGCAGTTCCAATGTCCACAGGAAACATTTGAGAAGTTGAGCGTCTGTTCTTCAGCATCACATTGTGTCTCATTTAAATCTGGTAACATATTGTTTTTGGCTGTACTTGCAAACCTGTCTGCCTGTGAGTCGTGCTTTTGGGTAAAAGCTTTCTGTTTTTCTGAGCCATTACAGTAAATGAGATCAACTCAAATGTGAATTCAGCTGCATTACAAACAATGGTGGAAAGTAACTTAGTACATTTACTCAAGTACTTCACTTCATTATAATTGTGAGGTACTTGTATTTTACTTGAGTTTTCATTTTCTGCTATTTTATACTGTACTCCACTACAATTCAGAAGCAAATTTTGTACTTTTTATTGCACTTCATTAGTTACTAGTTATTTTGCAGATTCAAATTAATAATACAAAATATCAACAAATAATTTATGACATATTATTAAATGTTAAGATAAGACTTTATTGATCTCTGGGAATCCCTCACAAGCAGTATATACATTAAAGCGTAACTCCACCCTCAGATTCTGCTAGAACCCTCTCTCCCAGCATATTTAAAAAATGCAATGAGTGAGGGAACAACAACTGTAGGAGGCGTGGCATCGTGGCTACGTAGTGTGTGAGTCAGGGGACATGGGGAGACTGACTGAGACAGATTAGAGTCTTTTTTTTATTGCTAGTGCATGACAGGTCCCAACCGGTTGACTCAATGATAGCATTGGCCTCGCTACTTCAAGGCTGATTTAAAACAGTAGATGGCGTGTCAACCCATGAAATGCTGATTTTTTTTGTAAATATTACCACCAGCACTGATGTGTTTCATCCCAGTACAGTCATATAATTTAGTTTACAGCTCAAAAATAGACGTTTAAGTGTGCAGTAATACTTGAGCAAAATCTGGAATCCAGGACTTTTACTTTCTTAGTATTTCTACACTGTGGTATTGCTACTTTTACTTAAGTAAAAGATCTGAATACTTCTTCCATTTCAGATTCCAACACAGAGATGGTGATCACACCGGGAGGGGATTAAACGGGGGTTTAACAGGCTCCCTCCCTCTTTCACTTTTTCCTTTCTCTCACTACTTACAAACACACACAAAAATGTTTTGCTGTATATGTGATAAGACAAAGTGAGTAACAAATGAAATGTATAATCAAAAATTAATTTGAAGTCCATTGCATATATATTTAGGAATTTATATACATTCATATGTGAATTTCACACTTCAAAGACACAGGCTGCACTGGTAAAGAAAAAGAAAATGGTGTGTAAAGATAGTGTGAGTGAGACCCTCCACTCACAGAGCCTGTGGACATTGGCACGCCAGCTAGAATGGCAGTGGATCACCTCCTCTTTGTAAACTGTTAGATAGTTTAATCAATAATAATGCACCATATTTTATAAACTGATTTTGTTTGCCAAACATTAATCTGAGTAACTGTACTATAAATGTACTGTAGTCCAGAAAAAAAATACTATATTTCCGTCTGATATGCAGTTGATTAGAAGTATACAATAGCATAAAATGCAAGTACTCAAGTAAAGTACAATTACAATTGTACTTAAATATAGTACCTGAGTAAAAGTACTTACTAGTAGTTACATTCCACCACCGTCACAACCTGGCAACCTTCTTATTAAGAGCTTAGTGCAACTTTATTTACCTGCTGTTTGTCTCTGACCATCCTGCGGTCCAGAACACTCTGACGCCGCCTGGCCTCCCAGTGCATAGCCGACATCCTGATGTACAGCAGCTAGAGGAGACATTAACAACTCAATATTCACTACAGAATGATCTGACCTTGTAAATTGTATGGTTTCTTCATCTCTTTATCCTGACTTGTTAATTGTGTTTAGTAACAAAAACAACTCAGTTTGCTCACACATTAGATCACATAAAGAATAACATAGAATATATAAAAAAAAGGACTGCAAGACAAATGTAAATTGTTAACGGAATACCTTCAATAATGGATTTTTTGGCCACTTGGGGGCAGCGGAAACAAGGTGTGAACACAACACTGACATGTTATCACTTATAAAGTTGATATGACTAATGAGGTAGCAAACAGCTATTTACACATCCAGCAGACACAGGGCAACATTAGCATTCATTTGGAGTCGTAGTGCCCACCTGATGAATGTAAGTCCAATATTTTCTCTCTTTTCAGATCTGGTTTGGTGTCCACCAACTCCTGAGAAAAGTATCCAGATGTTTAACAAAGGTAATAAAATCTGCCTGCTATATCCTTTTTTTTAAATCTGTGTTTCCCTCTGTTTCCAGTCTTTCTGCTAAGCTAACTGGCTACATTGAACGGACACATGTAATTGTGGTATCAATCTTCTCATTTAGGCAAGAAAGCGAATAAGTGTATTTCCCAAAAAGTCAAGCTATTGCTTTAAATCTTTTCACAGCTTTGAAGTGTTCCAGGGACAGTGCACAACCTTTTTTGTTTGGAGTTTATCAGACGGTCTGTATTGTTTACGAAGCTGTTAGCACACATGATATTTGGTTTATTTGTCACACAAGCCAGTGATTCAAGTCAGCGTATGAGACAAGTACCTTTTTGTGTGCTGAATTGAAATGCAGTGGAAACCATGCACACCTGGCTCCACCCTGCACTGGTCAGATTATAGAGTGCACCCAGAGCACACTTTTGACCACACCCCAGTGAAACAGACTGGAAACTTTCATTCAGAGAGGGCACTGAAACACTTTCAACCTGGTGTTAAGTTACTGTTTAATATTTAGAACTCAAAATTAGTGGGGAGCTAAATCCAGAGCAGTATGTGGCATTACAATTACAATACAAGATATTTTTCTCTGACACCACAAGAATATTTTGATCTGCACTGCTTCCTCTTTGTCTAACTGCATTACATCTATTCGATCTGACAATAGTTACCTGATACATTTAAACTCCCAACCACTACTCTGATTACTGATCTCTTTCCTGTGTTACCTGCTCTCAGTGCAACTGTCACCTAGCACAGACTGAATATCCTATCACTGCTAATCGCTTGTTTGATCCATTTTGTTAATATGATGATGATTAATAAATTATTACTAATGTGTCATTCATGTAAATATGTCCAGTCTGCATGGTTTTACAATTAATACAAAAACCAGGAACAGAATGCAGCATATACATTTTCAAATTATACTCCACAAGTCCAAAACTTTGTCTATAACAAAAATCACATATTACTACTAAACAATACGTTCTACTTCTCCCTAATCACACAGCTCACACAGTCTACTGTATTTTGTTCTTAACTGTGCAACAAAAGACCTTTGGTGTCTGAATAAACATGATGTAGCATATGATTCAGGGCTATATTTTTACATAATATGCAAGTACAGTAAGTCCTTAATATGTAATGTATAATGTATTTAGGTGAGATGCATTACCATAGGAAAAACAGGCAATCCTTGGCTGTAAAAAAATAAATATGGATAAACAGAAGGATCTGTTCAGGTTCCAGCAGCACAGTGATGTCTGAGAATTAATGAGCAAGCAAATAAGAGTGTTTACTCACTTGACTTGTGCCCTGGAGAGAAAGCAGCTGTAGCAGCCTCAGTGGAGGACCGGTGGAGGCTGAGGTGTCAGTCTCTCTTTACCTCTCTCCTATCTCTGACCTTGTTAAGTGGAGTTTCCAGGCAACACAATGCTCTCCTGGGAGAGAAACAGAAAGGTAGGGTGGATAAATCATTGTTCACCACCGCCTGTGGCTCACTAACAATGGTCCCACCCTGCTTTTCTGTGTTTATTTGTTCTCTCAGACATTTTGTTTATCCATACAGTAACTAATGAACCTTCACGAAAATATATAATGAAGTATTAAAGGGTTGGTTCTCATTTTTTCTCTATGTTAAAACATTACTGACATGCCCACACAATATGTACATTCAAGGGGTTATCGGTCGTTGGGGAGGGGGGGGGGGGGGCACGGAAGACTGTGGAGGATGAAAGTCTGCAGTGAAAAGCAGAGTGGAACCAAGATGGAAAGACACAACTTTCTAAAGCAAGAGATGCTAATGTAATCCAAAACTCAGCTCAACAGAATAAAGTGAGAGAAATGTATAAAGGACAAATGTAACATATTTTCACTTTATAGTTAGGTTGGTCAGGAGTTTGATCTGTCAGGGCTGCCATTCCTCCTGCAGACAACAGAGTGCGCTACTACGCTGTGCAATGAGGAATGATGGCCTTTTTATTGTTTTTTAGTATGGATTCTCTTCTGCTCCAAAATTAGGGCTTGATATTGGTTGAATTTTTGAAAAGTAAATCTCTTCAAAACAAACAGGGTACTTAAGTTCACGAGCTACCCAGCAGTATATAAAGTCATTAAAATGAGCTCCACCTTTACCAGCTGCAACATTTAAGTGATGAACACATTAATGCAACAATAATTATAATCCAATAATATAATATATGTTATTCTTAAATGCATAATGAGTACTTTTACTTTTGGTACTTTAGGTATATGTTGATTTTTATACTTGCACATGCACTTTTACTTGAATCCTCCTCCTGCTGATCACACCTGACACAGCTGATAACATCCTTTAGATTTGACTCAGTTTTGACACACACACACACACACACACACACACACACACACACACACATTACACATGTATCGGAAGCTTCCATGATGCTGATATAATCAGTTTTACATCAGATCTACAAATCATCTGACAACAGCGTCATCCTATTCAAATCAGGACTTTATAGCTGCTACTGTGGTGGGAATTTTCGTTTTACTGTCATATTATTCCTATTTTATCTCTGACTTAATTAACTATATCACCTCTATGTGTCTATGTGTAAGACCTTAAATTAAGGCCTTACGCGCTCTTCTGAATGAGGCTCCTATCTTTTAGGGGTGCTCTGTCTCTGGAGGAAGAAGGAAAAAGGTACGAGTTATGGGTACTAATATCATTGGTCTGTCTATCAAACTTGAGTGTAACTTCATTCTTTGGCCCTTGCCTTATGAAGGCATGAGCCCATATGCATATGATAAACTGTAACTCTGTTTATTTTTGAATTAACTTTATTACAGAATGTTCTACAACACTACTTGTCTGCATTTCCACAGCAGGATGAAACAGATTCGTTTTTGTGTCCTCTCAAAACACTTCTGTTTATGTCAGATGTCATCATGCTTCTTCGACAAGCAGTCTCTCAGCCTGGCTCAAGTCAGTCAGTCAATAGGCCATCACTTGTTTCTCACACACACACACACACACACACAATACGTCGTTATCATAATGTATGTCAAGGATCAGTATCAGTAACAGAACTACGTAGACCACTATCATGCAAATCAATACATCTGCGCCATTATGTCATAGATGGCTCACACTGAGCAATGATGACCTGCTGGTTTTTCAGTTGGCCATTATAGCTCCTTTTAATTTGAACGCACCTTGCTCTGAGGTGAAGAAACAGTATTGCTTCTTCTTATCATAATTATTAATTTAGCTTGTTCTGCAGCTGCTGTTGATGCAGTTTTTTCTTAGGGACTGTGCAAAGTCATGACAGGTCCCAACCGGTTGACTCAATGATAGCATTGGCCTCGCTACTTCAAGGCTGATTTAAAACAGTAGATGGCGTGTCAACCCATGAAATGCTGATTTTTTTTGTAAATATTACCACCAGCACTGATGTGTTTCATCCCAGTACAGTCATATAATTTAGTTTACAGCTCAAAAATAGACGTTTAAGTGTGCAGTAATACTTGAGCAAAATCTGGAATCCAGGACTTTTACTTTCTTAGTATTTCTACACTGTGGTATTGCTACTTTTACTTAAGTAAAAGATCTGAATACTTCTTCCATTTCAGATTCCAACACAGAGATGGTGATCACACCGGGAGGGGATTAAACGGGGGTTTAACAGGCTCCCTCCCTCTTTCACTTTTTCCTTTCTCTCACTACTTACAAACACACACAAAAATGTTTTGCTGTATATGTGATAAGACAAAGTGAGTAACAAATGAAATGTATAATCAAAAATTAATTTGAAGTCCATTGCATATATATTTAGGAATTTATATACATTCATATGTGAATTTCACACTTCAAAGACACAGGCTGCACTGGTAAAGAAAAAGAAAATGGTGTGTAAAGATAGTGTGAGTGAGACCCTCCACTCACAGAGCCTGTGGACATTGGCACGCCAGCTAGAATGGCAGTGGATCACCTCCTCTTTGTAAACTGTTAGATAGTTTAATCAATAATAATGCACCATATTTTATAAACTGATTTTGTTTGCCAAACATTAATCTGAGTAACTGTACTATAAATGTACTGTAGTCCAGAAAAAAAATACTATATTTCCGTCTGATATGCAGTTGATTAGAAGTATACAATAGCATAAAATGCAAGTACTCAAGTAAAGTACAATTACAATTGTACTTAAATATAGTACCTGAGTAAAAGTACTTACTAGTAGTTACATTCCACCACCGTCACAACCTGGCAACCTTCTTATTAAGAGCTTAGTGCAACTTTATTTACCTGCTGTTTGTCTCTGACCATCCTGCGGTCCAGAACACTCTGACGCCGCCTGGCCTCCCAGTGCATAGCCGACATCCTGATGTACAGCAGCTAGAGGAGACATTAACAACTCAATATTCACTACAGAATGATCTGACCTTGTAAAGCAGCTGTAGCAGCCTCAGTGGAGGACCGGTGGAGGCTGAGGTGTCAGTCTCTCTTTACCTCTCTCCTATCTCTGACCTTGTTAAGTGGAGTTTCCAGGCAACACAATGCTCTCCTGGGAGAGAAACAGAAAGGTAGGGTGGATAAATCATTGTTCACCACCGCCTGTGGCTCACTAACAATGGTCCCACCCTGCTTTTCTGTGTTTATTTGTTCTCTCAGACATTTTGTTTATCCATACAGTAACTAATGAACCTTCACGAAAATATATAATGAAGTATTAAAGGGTTGGTTCTCATTTTTTCTCTATGTTAAAACATTACTGACATGCCCACACAATATGTACATTCAAGGGGTTATCGGTCGTTGGGGAGGGGGGGGGGGGGGCACGGAAGACTGTGGAGGATGAAAGTCTGCAGTGAAAAGCAGAGTGGAACCAAGATGGAAAGACACAACTTTCTAAAGCAAGAGATGCTAATGTAATCCAAAACTCAGCTCAACAGAATAAAGTGAGAGAAATGTATAAAGGACAAATGTAACATATTTTCACTTTATAGTTAGGTTGGTCAGGAGTTTGATCTGTCAGGGCTGCCATTCCTCCTGCAGACAACAGAGTGCGCTACTACGCTGTGCAATGAGGAATGATGGCCTTTTTATTGTTTTTTAGTATGGATTCTCTTCTGCTCCAAAATTAGGGCTTGATATTGGTTGAATTTTTGAAAAGTAAATCTCTTCAAAACAAACAGGGTACTTAAGTTCACGAGCTACCCAGCAGTATATAAAGTCATTAAAATGAGCTCCACCTTTACCAGCTGCAACATTTAAGTGATGAACACATTAATGCAACAATAATTATAATCCAATAATATAATATATGTTATTCTTAAATGCATAATGAGTACTTTTACTTTTGGTACTTTAGGTATATGTTGATTTTTATACTTGCACATGCACTTTTACTTGAATCCTCCTCCTGCTGATCACACCTGACACAGCTGATAACATCCTTTAGATTTGACTCAGTTTTGACACACACACACACACACACACACACACACACACACACATTACACATGTATCGGAAGCTTCCATGATGCTGATATAATCAGTTTTACATCAGATCTACAAATCATCTGACAACAGCGTCATCCTATTCAAATCAGGACTTTATAGCTGCTACTGTGGTGGGAATTTTCGTTTTACTGTCATATTATTCCTATTTTATCTCTGACTTAATTAACTATATCACCTCTATGTGTCTATGTGTAAGACCTTAAATTAAGGCCTTACGCGCTCTTCTGAATGAGGCTCCTATCTTTTAGGGGTGCTCTGTCTCTGGAGGAAGAAGGAAAAAGGTACGAGTTATGGGTACTAATATCATTGGTCTGTCTATCAAACTTGAGTGTAACTTCATTCTTTGGCCCTTGCCTTATGAAGGCATGAGCCCATATGCATATGATAAACTGTAACTCTGTTTATTTTTGAATTAACTTTATTACAGAATGTTCTACAACACTACTTGTCTGCATTTCCACAGCAGGATGAAACAGATTCGTTTTTGTGTCCTCTCAAAACACTTCTGTTTATGTCAGATGTCATCATGCTTCTTCGACAAGCAGTCTCTCAGCCTGGCTCAAGTCAGTCAGTCAATAGGCCATCACTTGTTTCTCACACACACACACACACACACACAATACGTCGTTATCATAATGTATGTCAAGGATCAGTATCAGTAACAGAACTACGTAGACCACTATCATGCAAATCAATACATCTGCGCCATTATGTCATAGATGGCTCACACTGAGCAATGATGACCTGCTGGTTTTTCAGTTGGCCATTATAGCTCCTTTTAATTTGAACGCACCTTGCTCTGAGGTGAAGAAACAGTATTGCTTCTTCTTATCATAATTATTAATTTAGCTTGTTCTGCAGCTGCTGTTGATGCAGTTTTTTCTTAGGGACTGTGCAAAGTCATGACATCACATCTGAGCTAGCCTCTGTTGTTAGCTTCTGTTAGTGCATTCTCTCATTCAGAATTTCTTTCATCGGTCTGCCTGAACAAATGAAGCGTGTTCCTGGAGTTTACTTTCCATATTCTCAGTCAAATCAGCTCCACCACAGCAGCTGCTATTAGAAGTTGAAACCATTGTGATTTGTGACACAGTTAAACAACGATTAGGCTACTTTGTGAGCACAGAAAAAAACTACAACTCCCATGAAAATGTACTGCTGCAACAGTGCAGGTACATCATATCTTCCATATCCATAAAATTCACAAACACTCTCATCTAAAGTCATTTTTCCAACTTTTTAGCTGGAATCTCTGCTGTCTAAAAACATCTGCAGTGCTCAGTCCTTTCCATCTTGCTGTTAGATATGTCTGAACTCACTGCAGCTCCACAACCTCATGGTGAGCTTGGTCAGTGAAAGCAAGGCCCTCTCCAGCATCATTAATACTTTCTTTGGACCCCTCCTTTGGCTTAGAGAAAAACTGCAACACCCTTCCCTCAATGTCTCAAAGTAATATAACACTACCCCAAAAAAATAAAACAAACAAATGTTTCCAAAAGTCCTTAACTAATTTGCCAGTATATTAATAACTTCATAAAAATCCCCATTGCCTACAAACATAGCAATAGCCATCAAATTCAACAACAGCAGTTTTCATTGTGCTTGAAAATAAAGCATTTTTAAATGATTACACGAGTGTGAAAAGAAAAACGAAGATCCCACAGGGAAAATGGCTGTAATATAACTGATAGCACTCCCTCTGCCCCTCCTCCTCCTGTCTTGCTGTACGTCAGCAGCGGGGGGTTGGTAGGGCTCTTGGCCGGCGCTGCTTCTTTCTTGCTGCCAGTCTTCGTCGGACACACGAGAGAGACGTGAAGCTACACGCTACGGCTTTAGAAACGGACTCCATCGGGATTATTTTGGCGTTAAAACTTGGCTATTGTTCGCAAATTCGTCGCACTGCAACAATGTTGACTAGTTCAAGCAGCTTGGAAGTCTTGACAGGTGAGATATATTAACAGTTTTACATCAAAATCCAAATAAATAACCTAGTGTTGACTTTGGAGCGCTGATACTCTCGCGATACCAGTCGTTTGAAGAATAATATACTTTTATACTGAATTTTAACTTCGTGACTAAATTGTAATTCGCTGTTTGTACTAAAATGTATTAAACATTTCATGTGTTCTTTTGACCCTAATCTGTTGTCTGTTGTTGTTGTTTTCTGTGTTAAACCGAATTACAAGACATAACGTTATAGTGCCTGTTTGGGTAAGTAGCTAGCATTAGTCTAAGCCACAACGCTGGGTTTCTCCGCTGCTGGTGGATCTGTTTGATCCCTGTTTTTCCAGTTCGGTGGAGCATACAGCTAGAAACAGAAAACGCTACAGCTGCTGACAAAGCCTCCTGCATTGCAAATGAAATGGTCCACCATTAACTGTGCAGTCTGTCAGGACAAAAGCTTACAGGCAGTTTACAACAAAAGCTTTTTAAATGTTTAACCTGGTCTTTTTTTTACACAAGATTACTACTTTAGCCATATCTAATCAAGTAGGCTATGTCATTTCATAATTTCTTCCCTATAAACGATTTTTGCACTGAATTTATGAAACAGGTTAACCCTGCAGCCTGTATTCAACTTACATTCATATTTTTAAGTAAAACAAATCTAACATAGATTTGTCATTCTGACTTCTTATGGTGAGACAGTAAGTCTCAGTTAGTTTAATTACTGACAGCCCAATGCTCTTGTTAAAATAGCTGACTCACCCCCCACCCCACCCCTCTTTTGCCTCAGGTCCTCAGTGACTGCAGCTGGTGGTCTACCTCCTAATATCCTCCTGCACCAACCTTTGAAGTGAGGCTGGAGTGTGAACCAGCCAAACCGACTCACCCCTGTCCCTCCTGCCACCTTCAAAGCATAGATCTCCACACACACATTTTTGTTGCCAAGGACACAGAAAGCAAGTGAGACAAGGACCCAAGAAAACAGCAAAGTAGTGGGAGTTTAAAGGAAGACTTGCCAAAGGAAAGAATTTTGTGCTATAAATCTTTAGAGGGATTACTCCACAGGACCTAACTATGGGGAACCAGTTAACAGAAATTGCCCCCAACACCCCGTTCATCCCCAGCTTCCAGTCTTTACATGTAGTGGTGATTGGTTTGGACTCTGCAGGGAAAACCTCCCTCCTCTACAGACTCAAGCTGCGGGAGTTTGTTGAGACAATCCCCACCAAAGGCTTCAACATGGAGCGGATTAAAGTGCCCATGGGGATCTCCAAAACCAACACCAGCATGTTCCAGGTGTGGGACGTTGGAGGTCAAGAGAAACTGAGGCCCCTCTGGAAGTCGTATACCCGGAGAACAGACGGGCTGGTGTTCGTGGTGGACGCAGCTGAGGCGGAGCGCATGGAGGAGGCCAAGGTGGAACTCCATAGGATCACCCGGTCGGCAGAGAACCAGGGGGTGCCTGTGCTGGTTTTGGCAAACAAACAGGACCTGGATGGAGCCATGTCAGCTTCAGAAGTAATTATTGTCATGTGAATGGCTTGGTATTGTTGTATAGAGCTGAAATGATTTCTCAGTTAATTGATGAGTCGGTCGGCAGAAAATTTGGCACCAATTTTATGAATCGATTAACTATTTAAGTTAAATATCAAGTACAGATGCCAAACATTCTCTCGCTTCTTGAAACTGAGGGTTTGCCGCTTTCTTGTTATTATATCATTGTAAATTGAATATCTATAGCTGCGTTTCCACCCAAAGTACCTGGAAGTTTTAGTCCCAGGAATTACTTTTCAAGGCACTAAAAGGTTCCTTCACCTCATTGACGGACAGGCTTCAATATGTGTGTGACACTGCAACAACAGTAAGCATGGAGGAGCTCAATAAGGCCCGGACTTTATTGTCAGTCCATCTGTCATATGCTTTCTTCTGTAACTCCATCGTGTCGAAGCACAAGGAACAAAAAACAAACTGGTTTGCAACTGCAGATTTAAAAAAATGGTGGCTGAAATAAAATGCTGCGAGTACTCAACCAATCAGAAATGTTCAGCACTGCAAGCCCCACCCCCAAAGTTCCTGTACTTATGGAAAGTACTACCTCCGAGCAGGGACTTTATGGGTGGTAAAATAATGTCCCCGGAACTTAATTTAGACCCTGGTCCCTGCAGTGGAAACGCACCTAGTTCCTCCAAAGGTTCCTAGTCCCTAGGAAAAGTTGTTACATTGTTACCCACGAATATTGCTGTTTTTTCTCCCTTTTAGAAACAAAAGAATTGCCAACATCTTACTTGATTCTGAGCTGGCACATTGTTAGGCGTTACAGAGAGAGAATTGACTCTAGAGTTGCAATGGACGATTATTTTCTTTACTGATTAATCTGCCGATTATTTTGTCCATTAATTGTGTAGTCATAAAATGTCAGAAAAAAGTGAAAAATGACCATCACAATTTCCCAAAACCCAAGGTGTCTTTTTAAGATGGCTTGTTTTGTGCAACCAACAGTCCCAAACCTAAATATATTCAGTTTACTACTACAAAAAAGCCAAAAAGCAGGAAATTGATTCATTAATTCTGTAATCAATTAAATGGCTAATCTTTTCAGCTCTGACTGACCTCAGCTCCTGTTGCCACATGGTGTGTGTGAGAGAGAGTGATGAAGGGGTTTTTATCACCCAGGTATCTTACTGTCCAAATGTCAAGTGTCCTTGTTGCACCTGCTAATACTTCTGGGCAACTAAGGTTTAAAAAGGTTTGTACCATTTTGTTTATTAAATATAGGTAAAGGGGGGTAAAGTTGCTTAAAAGGTTTGTTAAACCTCATGGAATTCGATGTTTTCTTGATTGATGATAGGTAAAGGTATTGAATTTTGGCAGCCATCAGCAGCTTTGTATTGAAATATCTTCAGAAAACCCACATCTGTAAAACCCGAATTAGCATGAAATCATATTTTAAGATCCATTATTGGGGAAAAATAACAAAACCTGTTGCGTACTTGTACATGAACTCTTATTACCCAAGAGTGTCTGTGTCCTTATGTTATTGAAACGTCAAGCAGGTAACAGTCGTTATCATTGAAAGATTCATTCTGCAATGATTAGTAGCTTAAATGTGGTCAGATTTGCTACAATGAGTGTCATGTTGTGACTGACGTCCTGTCCTGTGCCTCTGTGTTTAAGGTGGAGAAGGTGCTGGCCCTCCATGAGCTGAGCTCATCCACGCTGCACCACACACAGGGCTGCTCTGCGCTGGATGGTCAGGGCCTGCAGCCCGGCCTGGAGAAACTCTACGAGATGATCCTGAAGAGGAAGAAGATGCTCCGACACAGCAAGAAGAAGAGATGAGGTGGAGGATTGCAGCGGTGCTGGGGATAGAGGTTACTTTTTGAACAACTACTTGTCTGAGGACCTCCTCAGCAGCCATGTCTCTGACACTTTTGGAACTTCAGTGGGTGAAACCAGAAGCCTGTCAGTCCTTCAGACAAGTGGGGATGTTTCAGCCAAGTTCAAACTCTGGCTCTGAAGTCTGTACGTAATGTTAACACCTTCCTTGACCCTCTAGACATTTGGGCAGACATGCTTCCTTTGGGATTGTTTCTGAGCACTCTTACCTCTCCTCATCTCCTGTCCTTAAAGGAGCACGACAGAGACATACAACTCCAGAGGAAACGACAGAGGAAAACCTGTGCAATATATGATGAACACTCACTGATGCACTCACTCCAATACTGAAGGATATTTTGTACCACTACTTGAACAAACTGTAGTACCAACAGAAACCTGCAGGCCTGGCCGGTGCATAGTTTCTGTTCCTTTCACAAGCTTCAATTACACACTTTGCTCAAAACCTTTATGTTGCATGACATTCCCCCAAATACCTGCTTGGGTATATTAAGACAACACTTTTGTTGATCACAAGAAGACTATTATGATTATTCTAGTTTAGAGACTGCCCAATGTCACTACAGTTAAGATGTGCCATATACAGACACACTGAGGCTACTGAATCCAGCCATGCAAGTTTAGATTGTTTTTCACTCTTCACCAAAGTTGTTTGCTTGTCACAGTTCGGTGTATTTCAGGGTTGGCTGAATGGTTGGTTGTTTCAAACAAGATATTGTTTTTATATCATGTACATTTTGTTTTGTAAAATGTCAACATATAAATAAATTATTGAGCAACTTTGGACTTATTTTCTGGAAATGTGTCTCTTTATTTTTAAGTGTCTTACTCATGACACATTGACAACAACTGAGAATTTAGCTAAGCTGAGTTGTAGGAATGATTCAAAGTCACGATGCATTAGGGGAAATGGGAGAACAGTAATGTCTGACAGGTGCAAACTAATGATCTATTCAGTGTTGTCAGGGCATGTCTTCAAACACATCAGCAGTGCTCCTACATTCTCCACAGCTGCTGTTAGCTGGAAACAATCACTGCCAGGACGTGATGAACACCATGGTGAATGATTCATACTTGCAGGTTGTTACACATACATACTGTATATACCACTGTGAGTAGGGGTGGACAAAAAAGGGAAAATACATTACCTACCCAATATGATGAAATCCAGAGGCCATGAAATAAATCCTGTCTGAGAAGCTTCTAATGTTGTTTTGATTAGACTGCATTAAGTGTTGATTCAACTCTATGCTAAATTTGAGGTTTGTAGAAATGTATTGGATTGCAATATGTAGCAATATGTAAGGTTATTTTATCCCTGCCACTTCCACTGCATGTTGGGGACAAATTGACATGAGCACCTTACAGTGTAATATAATCAGTGCTTGAATTGGCCAGTACTCGCAGGTACAGATTAGCTGCTTAGATTTCTGACCAACTGAGGACTGTTGTTTATTAAAGCTGGGGTAGGCAAAATCTGTGCAACCTATGCAAAACCTTCGTTGTTTTGTTCTATACGCTGCTGTAGGCAAAGGAGGTTTTAGAAAGTTATCACAAGTTGCAGGATTTTTAGCAGGATTCTCCGCCATTGAATCAGACTTTCACCATCTGAAGGTGTATGCGCGTCTGCATTTGTAGCTCAGCCAATATGAACGCACCGTCTCTCTGAAATAACCTGTGATTGGCCAAAGACTCCCGTCACAGGCTAGATTTTCTTTTTTGAAAACAGAGCCAAGAGGGGCAGAAGTAGAGGTTTTCTCTCAGGCCGCTTGAATTACAATATGCTGAAAGGTTATTATGGCTGTAATGTTGCTTATAATCTCTCAATGGACAGGAAAATTGTAAGTGCGTTAGGTCAAAATTGAACCAAGAAGTCTGTCTGTAAACTGTGATGGGTGCTGTGTGACTGCTTTTGTTTCTTGTCCCGACAAACTTAATTTTAGCCATGGCGCCACGTTCAGTGTCAGTGTTACCGTCGGAACTGATGGCCAATAGTTTACCCTTACGACAGACTGCTAACTAGCAATCTCTGAAACAACTACTGCTGAACTTGGTAAAAACAATATCTTGTTTTCTAGTTATTTGCCTCACATGTGTTGACATAACATTAGTTTGAATAAATATACAGTACATCACTTCTCGCCTAGAGTTTCCAATTGTGAGTGTTACATAAGTCCTAAATGGCGCAGATTGTGATAATGTCAATTGTCCTAAACTAAACTGTTTGTACCCTTGGTGTGTCCATTGACATTGAATGTTGTGCATGTGCTGCATTTCTCTTTGTGTTGTCATCATCAAGGCATGTTCTAGTGTGTGTGGATTTATGGTAATATTAGATACTGATGCACAGAATACCAAGAATCAAACATGAGAGGTTTGACCTTTCATGCATTTTTGAAGGACAAATGAAAGCAAGGCTGTGGGCAGGATAGACTTCAAACAAACATACTGTACACACACAAGTAGGAGCAGACACACACACACACACACAATAGAAATCAATAATAGTGGGATACCATACACTCCAGCAAATAATGAAATATGCATCTTAGAAACCTCTAAAAGACTATCAGGCAACCCCATGTTAGCTCAAAAACCAAGGCTAATTAATCCCTGCTGGAAATGTAAATGTATGATTAGAGATAAGGCTGGAAAAATTGGCAGTCCTGCAAGTATAGAGTAATTTACCAAAATATGAATTTTAGTTCATGATGGCCAAAATGCCAAAATGAGCTTCTGTGTGATAACTATCAGTTGTTTATCACTGCTATCAGTGCTGTAATGTTATAATGATGGCCCTCTGGAATTCAGCCAGTGAAGATCAGTCACAGGAATGCTACAGCCCTCCTTCAGCAGCCCAGGCCCCACCCACATGACTTGTCCGGGCTGTTTTCTGATACCTCCTGATACCCCCCCCTAACCTCCATCATTTGACTGTGATACTCAGACCAACAGCAATCCACTCATACATGTGACCCTGCCTGAATGGGGGCCACCCACACTGTTGTTACAACTTTTACAACCAGCAATATTGGCAAGTGGAGTTTCAGTAACAAATTCTCAGAGTGGGTGCCATGGTACTATGGGGTGCCTTAAGGACAGGCCAAGTATGCAGCAAGATTTATGTCCATGTTTTCACTGTACATTTTTACACATTAACTACGTTTTATATTATGTTTTCAAACATATCAGGACAGCTCTGAATCCACTATCACATCAGTATTAAACGACCTGGACTGTACATTTTCTCTAAAAGAAGAACAAACAACTGCACTAAAAACTGTTGTTGATAAGAAAGATGTGTTTGCCATACTTCTGACAGGATTCGCTGTTGCTCTGATTGATTGTAGGTGCCAGGCCACCAAATACTCATTAGAGAAACAAATGTGGATTCATCCGCCACTGAAAATAGTCCCCAACAAATGCACTATTTCCTCCTGTTTGAGTAACGTTTGATAAAAACTACAGTGAGCTTAATTATTTTTAAGATTTAAGCTATATATTTCTGTTTGGAAAAAAATATTTTTATATAATCATTTTGGGGAATTTAATGCTTTTATAAGACAGTAGACGGTAGCGAGATGATGCAAAATGAGGTGAGAAAGAGTGACATGCAACAAAGGTTGCTGGCCGGACGTGAACTGGGGACGTTGCAGTCAATGGTCAGTACCTAAAGCCCTAGGCCACCAGGATGCCTGATCAACTCAAGGTTCACTTACTACTATTGTTTTGAGCTTTAAAGTGATTCAGGCATTAAAAATCTTAATTCAAGGTCCATTTACTAGATTTTGCTAGAGCTTTTAACCACTTTAAGCTGTCAAAGGCTCCTGAAAATGCTAGTAAAGTGATTTTTTTGTCAAACTATGGCTTCCAAGGTCAAGAATGACCATTCGTGCGCATATATTTTTAAGCCATTCTTAAAGACTTACGTCTTCAGTAGGAACCAGTGGGCTTGGAGCTGAGAGCCACTGATATTTAAATACAGGGATAACAGAGAACATTATCAGACAGTCTCTCCTGGAAGACATTCATAGTGTTGCAGTCAGTTCACATGAAAATTGGCAGAAATAGTTAAGAATGAAAAAGAGAGCTGAGAGAGAAATTCAAATCCTGGCTCCTCTCTCACTTTTATCTCTCTCTCATGTTGGATTGTCAGTTTCGGGGATTTCCAAAGCTATTCGACCATCTGACAAGTACTTCTGACGGAGTATGCTGGCCAAATGCATTGTTGGTTTTGGTCTTTTCATGGGATTTGTTGACAATAAAAACAAATTTAATTCTTCAGGTAAGTATACAAAAAAGGCCAGCTAAGGAACTACATTAAAGTTTTACACATCATATCACGCACATACATGTCCCTTCAGACGGTGAAAGCCTGATTTAATGGCGGAAAATTCTGCCGAAAATCCTGCAACTTGTGATAAATTTCCAAAACCTCCTTTGCCTACAGCTAGTACAAAACAGGTCCCCTTTGCATAGGTTGCACAGGTTTAAATTATACTTGTCACATGCAACCACAAGCTATTATAATATAACTTTCTATTGGTATGCCAATAATGTAAGCTTCTGATATATCCACTGATGGCCCATCCACCCATTCCCAGAGCTGTAGATACTGAAGGTTAGATCACTGCCCACCCCCCACCAATCAGTTCTGCCATTTGCCATATGCTAAAACCTGTAGCCTAATCCCCAAATCCACTTTATACCGAGAGCCATATGTTATAGGTGTTCTTCCTGCTTTCTCCCTCTCACAGGAGTCATTTGAATGCTAAATATGACTAGTCAAGCTACAGGTGCTTGTTTCATCCAAATGTCAGATTAATACTGCCTGCATGGGTTGACTTCACAACAATTCAAATGTACATATTGATTAGATAAATTATTTGATTTCATGTTCAATAATTCTTCTTGTTAATTCTTTTTTTAGCAAGCTTTTAGTAGATGTGTAGAACTGATGAATTACCTCATACTCTTTTAGCCTTTGAGGTCAAGGACATACTCAGGTTGGGCAGTTCTACCTCGAAGATTAACATGAATTAAACAAGCATTATTCTAACGCTTGTGTGAAGCCTTCAGTGACTTTTTGAGTCACAATTATGAGATTTACTAACTTAAAATTATGAAACACAAAGTCAAAATGATGTATTTTTAGAGGAAAATTATGGTTTATTAAAACTTGGCTTTTATTTTTGTATCTCTGGCCCTCAGTTCTATTAGTTATGATAAAATTGTACTCACCAAAGTAATTGCAGAGATCTTGGAAGGTGGTGACACAAGCAGTCAGACAAGTTGTTAAAAAGCAGATAGTTTTGCCAAGTATGTCCAATCATCTGACTACTTGTGTTTCAAGTAGACCTATTTTCAAACCTGTTTTTAGCCATGTATGTAATTATTTGCACAAACAGGGTTACAAAGTGCTTCACAGTTACAGAAAGATAATAAAAGCATTTTAAATAAATGAATGCAAATGTACGTCACTGCCTTCTGACTTCTCAGCAATCACTTTGATGTGTACAACGTAATCATATCCAATATAACTGACGTCCAGAGCTATGAAAATAAACCACATTTTTCCTAAATGTCTTTTCTTTTGCTAGCATCAATACTATATACGACAATGGAAAGTTTGTTTATTGTTACAGGTAGATTTTGAATGTGCAGGACAGCAACATGCAAGTTTACAGATTTTGTTTTTGGACAATAATAATCTCAAAATGCTGAAAGACAATATGCACATTTCTATGTTATAATGGACACAAGTGTAGCAAAGATTTGTCTACTTTTTCTAAGCTGGTTAAGGAAGAAAGCCACTTGCATACATGGAAGTACATCTGACCACTGCTTACACTGCAGCAGTAAACACAGTTATATTTTCTATGTTTATATTTCATGGCATCTGTCGCATCTCCCTGTAGTCTTTACATCACTGGTCTAACCCTCCCATGCCCACTTACTGCTCAGTCAATCCAATTATCCTGATTGGAGGCTCCCTCCTGCTGTGACTCAGCTGTTTAAGTAATAAGTAGCAGGATTAGTGAGTCAGCAGAACGGACAGGAAAACCCTCCACATGAAAAGTCTTTAGCCAGCGAGAGCCGACTTCGATTTACTTGACGGCTTGATTAAATTACTGTCTTATCATTAAATCACTTTCTTTGATGGTCTGATCTGTTTTCATCAGTTTGTTGGAATTCTTTCTTTCTTCTTCCTCTTCTTTCTGGGCAGTTTGTAGCCGTGCTGGGCAGCTTGTACACAACCTAAAATCTGTCTGGTCTCATGTGGTGTGAGTCTTTAATCCATTACCTCGAAGACCTTAGGTCAAGGGAGAGGACTGACCCCAAAACCACGTATTGGTTTCTGGAATGTCCGAACAATGTTTGCAGCTGGGAAGCTAGCACAGGTCACCAATAAAATGAGATGCTACAATCTTAACATCCTTTGGATAAGCAAAGTTAGATGGACCGATTCAGAATCAACCAAAACAAACACAGGAGAAACAGTCCGGGTGGGATGATGGTCAACATCATGAGGGGGTTGCCATTATTCTCAAGAAGGGTGTAGAGAAGACACTAATAGAATGGAAACCCATTAACAGCAGGTTGATAAAAGCCAGATTCAACAGACAACATGCCCACCTAACAGTTATCCAGTGCTATGCACCTACCAATGATGCCAAAGAAGAATACAAAGACCTATTCTATAACATCCTCCAATCTGAAGTCAAAAATACACCTGCCCATGATCTAATCTTAGTGTGCAGAGACCTAATTTCAAAGGTTGGAACGACAACAACAACTATGAGAGAGCCATGGGCAAACACGGATGTGGAGAAATGAACAACAATGGTGAGAAGCTAGCCACATTCTGTCTAACCAACAGCCTGGTTATTGGTGGCAGTCTATTTCCCCACAAGATCATACACAAGCTGACATGGCTCTCCCCAAATGGTAGAGACAAGAACCAGATTGACCATTTGATGATCAATGGCAAGTTCTGACTTGAGAGATGTCAAAGTGCGCAAGGGAGCTGATGTTGCCAGTGACCGCCACCTTATAACAGCGGACATCAAACTGAAGTTGAAAAGAATATTCTATTCAGTTTTTTTTAATTCAGTTTTATTTATATAGCGCCATATCATAACAAAGTTATCTCAGGGCACTGAGGTAACTTTAGGAAGCTCAGTATAGAAAGACCAACACACAGGTGAAAAGGCTAGTAAAGAAAGATAAGAAAGCCTACCTGGAGGAGCTGGCAAATGCAGCCGAAAAAGCAGCTACAAGCAACCAACAATGATGCTGGTGCATCAGATTTGAATCTGGTGCTGATAACTTAAATGCAGAACTCTTCAAAGCTGATCCAGAATTGGCCACCAATATCCTTCTTCCCCTGTTTACTGACATCTGGGTGGAAGGGAAGGTACCATCAGACTGGAAAAAAGGAGTGATTGTTGAAGTACCAAAGAAAGGCACACTATCAGACTGCAACAACTGGAGGGGCATTACACTTCTGTCAGTTTCCAGCAAGATTTCCTGCAAGATCATTATACACTGAAGGACAAACAAGCAGGATTCAGGAAAGGCAGAGTGTGCACAGACCAGATCTTCGCTCTCAGGAACATCTTTGAGCAGTGTAGTGAATGGCAACAACAACTATATATAAACTTCATCGACTTCCAGAAGGCTTTTGACAGCATCCACCGTGATAGCCTCTGGAAGATCCTCAGAAGTTATGGTATCCCCTCTCATACTGGGATATTATCATCCAACAGTTTTATAACAGTTTTTCCTGCACTTTAGGGGCAAACAAAACCAGCTTTACATCTAGAATCTGGATGTCTGGATAGAATCTGGAGCCTCTGCATTTCATTCACAACAGGATAAATAAGCACATGCAACATTCACAAGACTAAAACAAATCTGGAAATCTAGCCAATACAGCTCAAAAAACAAACTCCAGTTATACCAAAGCTGTGTATTGTCAACACTACTCTGTGGAGCAGAATGCTGGAAAACAACAGAACAGGGTACCCATAAATTATCTACATCATGCAAATCATGCATATCTTCTGGCCGAACATCATCTCCAACAATAACCTTCTCAGAATCACTCAGCAAGACAAAATATAGCAATTCCCAAAGTTGCATTACATTGAGAGAAATAACATGGCGCAGGACCATTGAGAGAGATACAACACCATCAACAAAGCTGGGGAATCATGGAGAAAAAGGCCAGAGACAGACAGAAGTGGAAGGACTTTGTTGCTGCCATATGCGTCAGCTGGCGAAATGGGAATGACTGACTGTGACGGACTCTCACTCTCTGTGTCCACACCGAGCCAACTACAGTTATAAATAGTGTATATCACTTTCTCTCCAGACCACGAAGAAAAAGCTCTAGCTGTTTTCCTATTGTTTTGGTGTTTGGATGGCATGAGGGTGTAGAATTTCAAACTTCAAAAAGACCCTGAAATGCTAGTGTTGTTTTATAAGTTGTTTTTTCACACTGGTCCATCTAACACTAAAACTAAAATGTAGCTTTACAGTATTCAGTGATTGTGTAATGTAACATAATGAATGTGTCATTCATGTACCAGTCTAGTTAAATCTGGGGTAGGCAAAACCTGTGCAACCTATGCAAAACCTTCTGCTATTTTTGCCATTGAATCAGGCTTTCACCATCTGAAGGGATGAGCACGCGCATCTGCATTTGTAGAACAGCCAATAGGATCGTGCCCTCTCTCTGAAATGACCTGTGATTGGCCAAAGTCTCCCGTCACAGGCTAGATTTTCTGAAGCCTGAAAACAGAACCAAGAGGATGGGCAGAAGTACAGGTTTTTTCTCAGACCACTTGAATTACAATAAGCTGAACGGTTATTATGGATTTTTGCCCAATGACGCCAAAAAATAATGCTTACCCCAGCTTTAACTACACTACTACTGACCTCTGTGACAATGACATTTGAATGTTTTGTATGCATTTGTTCATTATATTACTTACCAGTAGATGTTTCTTCATGTGAAATAGATTCAGTGTTATAGCTGCTTCTGAGTATCTTGTAGTGTAGCTGCTACTTTCAATAACAGTGTAGTGTTGCTGTAGCTTAACTACTTCCAATGAAAAGTAGTTTATAGCTCCACTAGCTACTGTTTCAAAAATTCTAAATTACACAGAGGTCAGGGCTCATTTAGTAGTGGAAAGCTGTCTCCCATTATCTGTGGTTGAATTTTTTGAATTTAATTGGGCTTTATTGGCATGACGTTTTGGATCAAACATGTTGCCAAAGCAAAAACTCACATATAAACAATAAAATATAAACAGTAAACAATAAAATGGAAGAAAAAAAAAGAAAGAAAAAGTATCTGACACTGAAATATATCTTGCTTTATGACATGCAGTAACATATTCTCCTGTCAGTTCTACTGTAGAGCTGTCTTCTCCCAGCAGGGTTTGACTTTGTAGAAATCTTCTCTAATTTCTTTGTATTTTGGACAATTTATGAGAAAATTAATGTCTGTCAACTTTTCCTGTTCCACAATGGACACAAATTCTCTTTGCTCTTTTCAGCCATTCTGCCTTATGGTGACCAGTTTCAATAGCCAGTTTATAGTCACTGAGTCTATATCTAGTTAGGGTTTGTCTTTTTATAGGATGTTTTATTTGGGTTAAATATTGGGCTAACTGAAATTCTCTGTCCAGTAAATTATAGGATTCTAGTTTATTTATTGGATTTCTGTTTTCCAATATCTTAGTTTATTATCTTTGTCTATTTGTTTTATTTGTGAGTTGGGAATTATTTTCATAGCATCACTTTGACATATGGGTATGATTTCCTCATTTGTTCCAGTCCAGGTATTTGTATCTGGGCTCAGATGGCTTTGCTGTTCTAAGTATGATCTGTGTTGGTGTGAATCTGGATCTGACTCTAACAAGTGGTTCCAAAATCTGATTGTTCTTTTTAATCTTAATTAAGAGGAGGAATTGGCCCAGCTCTGCTCTGCACCCGTGGTTTGGACAGTGTCTCTTGACTCTCAGTATGTTTTTACAGAACTCAAGATCTACTTTTTCTACTGGGTTTGAGTCCCAGTGTTCTCGTTTAATTAATGGGCCCCAAACTTCACTTCCATATTAAAGGCAACACTTTTTAAGTTAAGCCAATTCTTTATGGAATATTCTGAATATAATTTTTCTTAAGCTGTAATAAGCTCTACGAGCTTTATCTGCCAGTCCACTTACAGCCTTGACAAAATGTCCTGAAGCAGTGATAGTCAGGCCTAGGTATGTATACTCCGTTGTATGACTCAATGTTGTTTATAAATAAATAAATAGGTATTTTTTAGTTTGTGATCTTGCTTTTTGTTTTAAATATCATAAATTTAGTTTTATCTAGATTTACTCTGACCAGATTTCACAGTAATCATGGAGTATGTTAAAATGGTCTTGCTTCTTGTTTCAAGTAATTTTGATAAATGGTCAATGTATAAGTCTAGGGGATATATTGCAACCTCGATGGAACCTGCAACATTTTTTGAACAATTCTGTTCTTTTTTTGTCCAATGTTTACAGCACACTCATTTTCTGAGTATTTAATCAAATCTCCTACATACTCCTACATGTTGGCTGACCTGCTTAACGGCTGACGTGCTGAGGTGAACGTATTGTCTCATTTCCAGTTGCCGGTGCTTCTGTGTTACTGGTAGCAAATTTTGCTGCTCTAGCTAAACCCAGTTAATTCTGATATTTTCTTTACTATAGCGGTTAATTACCCGCTATACATTTGAGTATACACTAGTTGCCACTAGTCCTGTTAGCGACTTTCCGCTAATCCCACAGTTGTTTACACGCTAGTTAGTTGCTTGCTACTGTAGTATAGCTTTTAGCTCAGTTAGTGATGGCGTTTCCCTCTCCTGCTCTCTCTTGCTCGGTGGGTCAAATGTTTAGTTACTCCTCTGCTTCCTTAGCGATAATGGTACGTGTAACAAATGTAGTTTATTCATCGTGTTGGAGGCGAGACTCAGTGAGTTAGAATCGCGGCTCCACACCATGAAAAGTCAGTCAGCTCTAGCTAGCCAGCCCCTAGCCAGTGCGGGCCGACCAAAGGTAGCTTCTGCTAGCCATCTCCCGGCAACTCCTGAGCAGCCGAGAAGTCAGGGAGGCTGGGTGACTGTCCAAAAGAAGCATAGCCCTAAACCAAAGCCCACGGTTCACCACCGACCCGTTCACGTTTCTAACAGGTTCTCTCCACTCAGCCACACACCCGCTGAGCAACCAACTCTGATTATTGGCAGATCCATTTTGCGAAACGTGAAATTAGCGACACCAATGACCATAGTCAAATGCATCCCAGGGGCCAGAGCGGGCAACGTTAAATCATATTTAAAACAGCTGGCTAAGGATAAGCATAAATATGGTAAGATTGTTATTCACGTTGGCAGTAATGACACCCGATTACGCCAATCGGAGGTCACGAAAATTAATGTTGAGTCGGTGTGTACATATGCAAAGAAAATGTTGGACTCTGTAGTTTTCTCTGGGCCCCTACCTAATCTTACTAGCGATGACATGTATAGCCGCATGTCATCATTCAACCGCTGTCTTTCACGCTTCTCTGCGCTTCCATTAGAGCAGTTACCCACCCTAAACTCTACAGAGAGGGTGTCTGCCCCCCAACCACTAAAATTATTTAAATCAAAAGTAAACAGAAGAGGAGTTACACATAAAAACCTAATAAAAAAGTAAAACCATCACTGCAACAGTACAACAAAATAGGAGAATTAAATGTGGACTCTTAAACATCAGATATCTGTTATCTAAAGCTAGTAAACGATCTAATATCAGATCATAATATTGATTTATTTTGTCTTACTGAAACCTGGCTGTGTCACGATGAATACGTTAGCCTAAATGAATCCACTCCCCCCAGTCACATTAATACTCACATTCCTCGAGGCACAGGCCGAGGAGGTGGAGTTGCAGCCATCTTCGACTCAAGCCTATTAATCAAACCTAAAAATGATAAAATTAAAAAAATTATAAATTATAACTCGTTCGAAAGCTTTATTCTTAGTCTTTCACACCCAACCTGGAAAACACTACAGCCAATTCTATTTGTTATAGTGTACTGAGCTCCTGGACCGTATCCTGAATTTTTATCTGAATTCTCAGAGTTCTTATCAGGTTTAGCCCTTAAAACAGATAAAATAATTATTGTAGGTGATTTTAATGTTCATGTGGATGTAGAAAATGATAGCCTTAGTGCTGCGTTTATCTCATTATTAGATTCGATTGGCTTCTGTCAGAGTGTACACAAACCCACTCACTGTTTCAACGGGTCGAGGCAGATGACCGCCCACCCAGAGCCTGGTTCTGCTCAAGGTTTCTACCTGGTAAAAGGGAGTTTTTCCTTGCCACTGTCGCCTAGTGCTTGCTCATGGTGGGAACTGTTGGGTCTCTGTAAATATAAAGAGTCAGTCTAGACCTGCTCTATATAAAAAAGTGCCCTAAGATAACTTTGTTATGATATGGCGTTATATAAATAAAACGTGTGAATGTTTGTCTGTCTCTATGTGTCAGCCCTGTGATTGACTGGGTGTACCCCGCCTCTCGCCCAATGTCAGCTGGGATTGGCTTCAGCCCCCTGCGACCCTCTAAGAGGATAAGCGGTATAGAAAAATGGATGAATTGAATTGAATATAGTTTGCCTCTAATACCATTTCGGAGTAACTGATAGAAATGACCATTGTGGTCTGTTGTTCTATATTTGGGTATAAAGCCAATTTGGGATTGATGTTGTATGTTGCTTTCAATCAGGTAGGACAGTATTCTTGAATTTAATATGCTACAAAATAGTTTCCCCAAATTAGAATTAATGCAGAAACCCCTATAATTACTGACATTTAAATTGTCTCATTTTTAAAGATATGAGTAAATTTAATAATTTTAGTACAGTCATTTTAAGTTGACTGTTATTGTGTTTCACCATTTCTGTCCTGATACCATCAATAACACAAGCCTTTCCATTTTTAAGATCATCCAGTTTTTCTTGTAGCTCTTCCATTGTAATGGGACTGTCCAAAGCATTTTGGTTGTCTTTTATTGCATTTTCTAATTATTTCAATTTGTCAATTGTGGACAGCTGATGTGTGTTTAAACTATAGTGTTCTGGAGTTTGATATATATTTGAGAAATAGTTTTTCCAAACATTGCTATTATGTATTGAAACGCTATCTTTGTATTTGGTTGAATTCATTTTTTTTCCACAGGTTCCAAAAAGTGTTTTGGTCTTTGGTCTCTCTCTCTCTCTCGTCACCCTGGTAAAGATGTCAGCATGCCTCACCACACACAGAATCAGGTCCAAACCTAACCAGATGTCCAGCTCTGATCCTGCTTTACTCAGTCATTCACTCCCTAAGTCTTTGTGCCTTACTTCGTCTTTCTGCCTCTGCAAAGTCATACATTTAAATACATTCTACTGTATGTAACAGTTGCCTCCTAACTACCTTCAACAATCAGTCACCATTCCTACATTAAGACAAAGATCGAGTCAGTCACTAAATTTGATTACTCTCATATCCATATTCAGAGATTAGTTGACTTGCTGCTTCCAGTTTGTTTCTCTCTGCCATGTTTCCCTCCTCAGAGCAGCTCAGTAACTGTAGAAAGCTCTGTGGTTTTTGATGTGTATGTTTGATGGCTGGTTAAAGGGAGGATCCGGCTTCACGCACAATTTCAAATGAGACATGCCTTCGAAAATAGAACTGAGAGCATCCAAAACATAATGTTCACAATCTGTGGAGTTAAAACATCAGAAGAAACCTCCATTCTCCACTAAGGCAAACCTTTTCAGGGTTATAACTGGGATAAAGGCTGAGTGCACTAGTTACAGTGGGACAGAGAGACTGAGTGGACTGGTTAAAATGGGACAGAGAGGCTGAGTGGCAACGTAGCGGTGTGTGTGTGTGTGTGTGCGCGCGCACGCTATGCGGTGTATAAAAACTGCAGTTTCTCCTTTGCTTATATGTGTGATTGTAGGCTGCAGTCACTGTGGAGTACTGTTAATTCTATAAGAAATGTCAGGCATTTATGTGGCTTAACAATGTTTGTCACACCCTCTGTGGTATCCATAGACTTTATTGTTGGCCATTTTTGTTTAATTGTCTCAGTTTTATATTAAGGCAATTTATTTTGCAGCCTAAAGCATAATATATCATATAACATTGATCTGTACATGACCTACTTTTTACTTTTATCTAAGTACATTTTAACAAGTAAATTTACTTTTACTTGAGTAAAAAAAGTTACTTGGGAATAATATTCCAGTACTCTTTCCATCCCTGCTGTTAAGTTTTGAGAATGTTCACCAAAATGAAATAAAATAACACAATACATTGACTCAGCTACAAGTGTGGTTGAAAAAGGAAAGTGTCAGGCTCACTAGACAGAGGACCCACAAAGCAGACTGACACGGGGAAAAGTCCAAATACTTTAATGTCCAAAGTTCGGTACACAGGTGGTCAGTCCAATCAAGCAGAGGTATCCAAAACACAAGGCAAAACTCACAGGTCCAAAACACAAACAAGGTTCACAAACGTGAAGGACATGCACAAAGGAAAAAGCTCACACGGGGTCGAGACAATCTGGCACAGAAGGGAGGGGAAACACCCCTTATATACACACTGAGGAGGAGGAGACAACAAGACACAGGTGAAACACATTAGGGCAATCACACAGACAGGAAACTTGACAGGACATGGGGGATGACACAAGACAGACTACCAAGATAAAACAGGAAACAACACAACCCAGGACACAGGAGTCGGCCATGGGGGGGGTACTGTCAGGGTCCGTTAAGTCAGATAGTCTGACGGCCCAGGATCCGCTGGCCCCTGTCGACGACCCCGGCCATGACCTGAGGGGCCCGGGTCCTGGGGGTGGTCACGATGGAAATCCCCTATGAGGTGTTGCTAGCAGACACCCACGACCTTTCCTCTGGACCGTAGCCCTCCCAGTCGACCAGGTACTGGAACCCCCGTCCTCTCCTTCGAACTGCCAGCAACCTCTTGACTGTATAAACGGGTCCACCATCAATGAACCGTGGGGGTGGGTTTGGAGGCAGGGACCAGGGCGCTCTCCCTCACCGGCTTACATGGAAGGTCGGGTGCACTCTCATAGACCTAGGGAGTCTTAGTCTCACAGACACAGGATTAATAACTTTTGACACCGGGAACGGACCAATAAAACAAGGTGCCAACTTACAAGACTCGACCCACAGAGGAAGATCCCTTGTGGACAACAACACCCCTTGTCCAGCAACGTAAGCTGGAGCCGGCCTCCTCTTGCGACCCGCTGCCTTCTTGTAGGCATCTGAGCTCCGCAGCAAAGCCTGTTGGGCCTTCGTCCAGGCTCGGCAACAGCGACAAACCATGGCAAGTGCGGAAGGGACTCCCACCTCTTGCTCCAGTGCCGGAAATAGAGGGGGCTGATAGCCGAAAACACACTGAAAAGGTGACATTCCAGTAGAATCACTAGGCAAAGTATTGTGCGCATATTCCACCCAACCCAGCATCTTGCTCCATGAAGAGGGATTCTGGGAGGTCAGACAGTGCAACCCAGTCTCGAGAACCTGGTTCAAACACTCTGTCCTACCATTAGTTTGAGGATGGTGGCCTGAGGTGAGACTGACAGAAGCTCCCAGGAGTTGGCAGAAGGCCCTCCATAACCGCGCTACAAACTGAGGCCCCCGGTTGGACAACACATTCCTAGGGAAACCATGCACTTGACAGACATGAGACAGCAGGACCTCCACCGTTTCCTTGGCGGAGGGAAGTTTAGGCAAGGGAATGAATCGAACCATCTTAGAGAACCTGTCCACCACCGTGAGAGAACAGTGGTATTACCTTCCGAAGGGGGCAGTCCCGTGACAAAGTCCAAGGAGATGTCCGACCAGGGGCGTGGTGGCACTGGTAACGGGCGCAGGAGGCCGGAACTGGGGGCCGAGGAGGTCTTATTCTGGGAACAGACAGTGCAGGCCGCAATGTACTCCGTAACATCCCTCCTCATCGCAGGCCACTAAAACCTCTCCCGAATCCTAAAGAGGGTCCTGCGAATACCGGGATGACAGGAAATAAGAGAAGCATGAGCCCAGGTAATTACTTGTCCCCTTAACTCGGGGGGTACAAACAGTCTGTTATGAGGTACTCCCTCAGGTACTTGAGCCTCCTCTCTCACTCTGCTCTCCACCTCCCACGTGATGGCTCCCACAAAACAGGAGCTGGGCAGGATGGGAGAACTTGACCTGGCGTCCTTTTCTGCAGAGAACAGTCTCGAAAGGGAGTCCGGTTTCAGAGCCCACCTGGCCTGGCGAGGATTCAAACGGTCTTGATGTATTCCAGGTTCTTATGATCCGTCCAGACCAGGAAGGGATGTGCTGCTCCCTCCAGTCAGTGCCTCCACTCCTCCAATGCCACCTTAATAGCTAGCAGCTCCCGGTCCCCCACGTCATAGTTCTGCTCTGCCAAAGAGAACTTCTTGGACAAAAAGGCACACGGATGCAATTTATTGTCCATCACTGACCTCTGAGACAAGACTGCTCCCATTCCCAGATCTGAGGCGTCCACTTCAACCACAAACTGCCGAGACGAGTCTGGGAGCGTCAACACTGAAGCAGACGTGAAGCAGTCTTTCAACCGTTTAAAGCGGCATCAGCGCGGGGGGACCAGGAGAACTGCAACTTGGAAGAGGTTAAGGCATGCAAAGGGGCTGCAATAGTGCTGAAGTTCCTAATGAACTTTCTATAAATGTTAGAGAACCCCAGAAACCGCTGTACATTCTTCCGAGAGGATGGAGTGGGCCAGTCCTTAACTGCCTGGACCTTCTCTGGATCCATTCTCATCTCCCCCTCCGAAATGACAAACCCCAGAAACGAAACAGAAGGAACATGAAACTCACATTTCTCAGCCTTAACATACAGCTGATGCTCTAACAATCTTTTAAGGACCTGCTTCACGAGACACATGGGTGTCCATATCAGGAGAAAAAAAAATTAAGATGTCATCCAAATACACAAATACAAATTTATTTAGCATGTCCCGAAGGACATCATTCACTAGAGCCTGGAAAACAGCGGGTGCATTGGTTAACCCAAAAGGCATGACCAGATACTCGTAATGACCACTAGGGGTGTTAAAAGCAGTCTTCCACTCATCCCCCTCTCTGATTCTGACCAAATGGTATGCATTGCGCAAGTCCAGCTTAGTAAACACCTTCGCCCCTTTCAGTAGTTCAAAACAGGAGGAGATCAAAGGGAGGGGGTACCTGTTCTTAATGGTGATGTCATTCAGTCCCCGGTAGTCAATGCAAGGTCGAAGGGACCTGTCCTTCTTATCCACAAAGAAGAACCCGGCGCCCGCAGGTGAGGATGAAGGGCGGATGATGCCGGCCTCCAGAGCCGAGCCGATGTAACCCTCCATGGCCTGACGTTCAGGTGCGGAGAGGGAGTAGAGGCGTCCCTTCGGTGGGGCGGTTCCCGGGAGAAGGTCGATGGCGCAGTTATAAGGACGATGCGGAGGAAGTGAGGTAGCTTTCACCTTGCTAAAAGCCTCCTTAAATTCCAGGTAACACTCTGGGATGGATGACAGGTCATGAAACTGGGAATCCTCAGACGGGGTAACTGTACGGGGAAAACCAGAGGAAACCAGCTTGACGGCTTCTGGGAGGCAGTGGTGCTGACAGTCCACTCCCCAGGACAGAACTTTGCCTGATAGCCAGTCAATGTGGGGATTGTGTTTGATGAGCCATGGATACCCAATATCAGTGGGTGATGAGTGGCATGGTAGAGATGAAAACTGATCTGCTCCGTGTGTGAATCTGGGAAGGTTAGGGTAACCGGGGAGGTGTGATGGGTTACCATACACAGGAGACGCCCGTCAAGAGCGGTGGCAGTTAAGGGCTGGGCAAGCGGCAGGTTGGGAACCTTCAGTTCAGCCGCTAAAGCGTAGTCCATAAAATTTGCATCAGCGCCGGAATCCACAAGGGCTGGGTGGCTGTGAGGATGGGAAAGAGAGAGAGAGGACAGTTCAACCACAGTGAGCTGACGGTTAGACCTGAGCATGGTGGCTGCCGACTCACCAGAGTGGTTGTCTGACGGGAAGCGCCACCCCTCTTCACCGGGCAGTTGGCCAGGAAATGGCCAAGCTGCGCGCAGTTTATGCACCTCCCCTCGCTCATCCGCCGCTGTCTCTCCTCCGGAGTAAGTTGGGTGCGGCCGATCTGCATGGGTTCTTCAGGCACGCGAGGGGAAGAAGCAGGGGCAGGCATAGACACACTAGGATGGAGCTCCGGACTGGCACTTTGTCTCTTAGCCAGGAAGACAGGATTAGCGCCGGAACGATAACGAGATCTCTCTCGTTCGTTCAGTCTCTTATCAGTCTTCGAGGCTAGCGCGATCAGGGCATCCAGTTCAGAGGGGAGGTCCAGGGGAATCAAGTGATTTTTTACAGTTTCAGAGAGTCTGTTAAAAAAAAGCATCCACCAGAGCCAGCTGATTCCACCCACTATCCGCCGCGAGCGTGCGGAACTCTATGGCGTAGTCCATCACACTGTGTCTACCCTGACGTAACGCCACAAACGCCTTCGCCGCCTCACGGCCGGGTGACACAGTCTGGAAAATCTGAGTGAAAGTCTTTGTCCCTGCGCCTGTAGTGCTACTCGAACAGAATCCAGGTCTGCAGACTCCATGTTGTGGCCAGATTGTACTGTCAGGCTCACCAGACAGAGGACCCACAAAGCAGACTCTGACACGAGGAAAAGTCCAAATACTTTAATGTCCAAAGTTCGGTACACAGGTGGTCAGTCCAATCAAGCAGAGGTATCCAAAACACAAGGCAAAACTCACAGGTCCAAAACACAAACGAGGGTTCACAAACGCGAAGGACATGCACAAAGTAAAAATGCTGGAACGCTCACACGGGGCCGAGACAATCTGGCACAAAAGGGAGGGGAAACACCCCTTATATACACTGAGGAGGAGGAGACAACGAGACACAGGTGAAACACATTAGGGCAATCACACAGACGGGAAACTTGACAGGACATGGGGAATGACACAAGACAGACCAAAATAAAACAGGAAACAACATGACCCAGGACACAGACTATCTGACTTGACAGACCCTGACAGAAAGAAGTGTATTAAATCTTTTCAAAGGTTTTTCAAATAGCTCAGATAAAATTTCCATTTCTTGATATCTCTAGTTTATAGTTTACTGACCTTTCCACATTATCACAGGTTCAAAAAGACAATTGTCATTAAAAACACTTTATTATTTTGTGGTTGCAATAAGACGTCAATACTAAATAGACCACAAAATTTAATATAGACTAAAAGTTACAAATCCACATTAAAAATTTCAATTATCTAAGCTATAAAACTAAATAATGCATCTCTCTGCTATAGTAATCTGAGAGTGCAGAGAGCCTCTGGATACCCTGTGTACCTCTGGCCAAGTATGATTTTACAAGCCCGTTTCTGCATACTTTCCAGCCTTTTAGCCTGGTCTACAGTCAAGGAACTATACCAGACAGGAACTCCAGCACCGGTTATCCTGGAAGCTAAGTGGGTTCGAACCGAGAACCCTCTTGCTGTGAGGCGACAGTGCTAACCTGCACCACCATGCCACCCACATTAACATTTTTTTACGTCATCACTTTTTTCTTTTAAATCATACCTCCTAATTTCTTTTGCATGCTGGGCCTTTAGCTGACAGTTACTGATGCGTAACAGACTCTGTAATCTCTGTAATCATCACACATGCAGATGGAATCCTCCTCTGTGCCCTCTGGTTCGACTTGTGTTAATTCAATGGTTAAAAAAAGAAAAGGTTATTCCAGGGAATTACCTCAGAGTTACAGGCTGTTCTTCAGTATGTGAAGAATGTGCTACTCTGACATGCTTCAGGCTACTAATCATATCACATGATCACAGGGAGGCATTTAGCTACATATTTTACAAGGCCATTCACACATTCTTTGGTATCTGTATTTTATTTTCTCCATTAGAATGATGATGATTTATACACTGCTGCTCTTTCTATTTATATGTAACTAGGCATGTGTTATGCAAAGCAGAAACCTTTCAGTGGCCTACAGTTTATTCCAAAATTATTTTTACTGCGTTCCTCTGAAGCTTTAAAAACAGAGGCATTTAAATCTCATTTAAAGGGGTACTTCACGATTTAGTGTTGCACTCCCATAAAGATGAAGGACTCAGGACAGGTTTAAAAAAGATCAAAGCAGTGGAGGCAGAGATCAGATCCCTATTTTGGGTCAAGCTCCAAAAACACTGGATCCTACATTTTTCATAATGCAACCAATAGCATTTTCTCTACTCAAACTCAAAAATGCCACAGTTTGTCTGAGATACCCTGATTTATCAGGGATTATTCCCACAACTAGTAAACTGACAGAGCTATTTATCTGGCTTTCTTAAGTGTTATTGTGAGGTTGCCAGGTATGCAGACTCTAGGAAGTCACTGCTTCTGGCCAACAAATAGTCTGGCATATAACCCCTCGAAAACCACAACATGCCATTTTTACATGTCAGTTTTTGTACGGATTAAACAAACAAAATATAATGTGTTGCTGGAAGGTGGAGCAAGAGCAAGGCTGGCTGTTTCCCCCTGTTTCCAGCCTTTATGCTAAGCTAGGCTAACTAGTAGTAGCTTAGCTTAGATATGAGAGTGCTATCAATTTTCTCATCTCACAGAGCGAATTAGTGTATTTCCTAAAATATCAAACTATTAATTTAAAATTAACCCTCATGTCAGTTTGGAGGACATTGCAGTGCGACCACTCTCTTTCTCTTGTCCACACTTACTTCACAGAGATACATCTATCTACCTTTATATATAGATGTAGATATATTGCTGCTGTGCTGTTTTCATTAATTCACAAAAATACAATAAAATAAAATAATGGCCTCTGTGTTTTTAAGGGTAGCCATGACCCTGAACATCAAGATCAGTTCTTAAAGGAATAGTTAGATGTTCAGATCTATACCACTCTGTTATTTTACAGATATTTCCTAAATTATTATGATCAAACACCTTCAATTTAAATGGTCAAATGACTGGCAGCAGCGGCTGCCAAACAAAAACCGTAAAATTAAAGTAAAATATCCTAATTCAAAAAAAATTACAAAGACAATATATTTTCATTTGACGTTTTGCAGAGAAACACTTATTTTACAGATTTCTTTTTTGAATTATTACGATAAAACACCTTCAATAAAGTGTTAACACATGCTCAAGATTGTACAATACGTTAAATTTACAATATCAACCAATTATTCACAAACAGTTCTTCAGGGCCCCCCAGGAGGAACTGAAAAACTAAAAATGGTATATCTCCATGTGTCTGTTTGGGTTACTATCATGATGAGGTCATGATACCTTAGAAACAGGTGGAGAAAGCAACAAATTGTGCTGTTGTTTTTTAGCTTGAACACTGTCTTTTAATTCAGAATCCTAACTATCCACTGTATTAATAAGTAGAATCAAAACATACCACAAAACGTCAATGAATCTGTACCAGAAGTGACAGTGCCACGAAGCAGATAAGGAACAACCCTCCTCCAAATTGCCAGCTGATTACCAGCTGATTACCAGCTGATTACCAGATGCACCAAGGATCCAGCTGATTACCAACTGAAAGGGAAAAAAGGACACACTAAGATTCACTGAAAAGTCCTTAAAAAGTAGAATTTCTCCATTACCAAATAAAATAGCTAGTATAGTTTAGTTATTATACTCACAAATCCCTGAGTTGTCATCGGAAACATGGCCGAAGAATGAAGAAGTGGGCGATGCATGACAAGGGGAACGATGAGTGGTATTACAGACTGACTGGTGGCAACAGGGAGTTTTTCCTTGCCACTGTCGCCTAGTGCTTGCTCATGGTGGGAACTGTTGGGTCTCTGTAAATATAAAGTCAGTCTAGACCGGCTCTCTCGAAAAAGCGCCCTGAGATAACTTTGTTATGATATGGCGCTATATAAATAAAAGTGAATTGAACAGGCCAGACTTGATAGCTGAGCGGGAGACTCTACTCTTCTCTAGTCCAAGAAGTGTTTCCTGGTCCTCTCAGTTTTTTCAGTCAAGTTACTCATTCCAAAGCTCCTTTATTTCTCATGCCAAGTTCATTTGAGCATTAAACTAGCTGACATTAACACATACTAGCAACACACAGTAATATTAACTGCTACTAAATATGTGCTAATATCGCTAGCGCGCTAATCGCGATTAGCATCTGACTTTAACACACTACATCTTGATGAAGCAGTACAAAAATACACACACAGATATTTACCTTCTGCAGGTTGCAGTATGTCTGATACCGTTGGTAAAACTCTTAATGGGTATAATTACTGTCCTTAATTACTAACTTTTCCAACCTTCATGTGGCTTGTCTGTTCTCTCGTCTCACTAGCCCCTGGCTTCACTCTACGGCAAGGGTTCCCAAACGTTTTCAGCTCGAAATTTGGTTTCTCTCCGGGACCCAAACTTACAAAAATACATCATAAATTGCCATAACATCTACATTTATAAACTACTAATAAAGAACACAACAAACCATGAATGCCAGGGTTGCCATCTTTGGGTACCTGGCTGGAGTGAGACTTTGATGCCATGGCCCATGGGCTTAATCGTGCATACGCGCGCACACACTTTATCACGTGCACATATGGACTCAATTCACCATCAGGGTTTAAAAAAGTATGCACCTTACACATGTGGCGAGAGTGGGACCTTATATTGTAAGATTTAAGGATATAGCCTGACTATGCCACCCTGGGAAATACACACAATTTCACAATATTAGACACACACTAACCCTAAAATGGGCACACAGGTTCATTCACTAATGAAAGCCAAAGACGTGTTGAACACACACACACACACACACACAAATGTACACATAAACACACACTCTTTCACTCACTCAGTCAAATATGAACACACACACACTCACTCACTCAGTAGCTTGCTTGAACGCCTTATGCGCTCCAGCGCAGGGTTTTCTGCCAGAACAGCTGTCAATACGGCGATAAGCATCGCGCACATATCGCGGACCAAACAGAGTAATTTAAGAGCCCATACTCATAGAATGGGGGTTACAGTACGTAGCCAACGGTACGTACACTCGCCTGTTCATCTCTGTTGCTGTCGCAGTGTTTTGCAGTGAGAATTGTTTGGGCAGCGTGAGAGCGTGAGACTGAACGTGAAAGCGTGTCTCACGCCAGGAGTGTGAGAGTTGGCAGCACTGCCTTGACTGAGACAGAGAGGTAGATGACAGAGAGGATATTATCATTAAAAATCACCACGCTCACTAGTCACCACCACATTAGGCACGCATACAGACACACACGCACGGGGGGTAAACAGCCACGCACACAACATCTCAGCTGAACAGACCAGCGTAGCAAAAAAAGTAGTTACTGGATGTAACTCCAGTTCTATGAGTATGTGCATAGCACACAGCATTTGAGCTAAACAGACAGCATATGAATCCACATATCATAGCATTGTTATGCATTTTACTCTGCGACCTAAGTTTGGGAAAGGCTGCTCTACGGGGTCTCCCTTTACATCCCGCCCACCTACCTTTCTGATTGGGCTGACAAGTTGGTAACAACCAATGAAATTAACAAAATGTCAAGATGGACAACCTTATGCCCTTTGGGGTTAGGTTGTGAGCTAACCACACTACTCTTATGTGTACAGTAAACAAACTATTTGAATTTCAATTAACTTTATTAACACAATGACAAAGATTTGTTGCCTATAGCATTATTTCATCCACTATGAACTGTATTAAACACTACAATGAACTGGTTTTAATGTAATACTTTTTAAACATTTAAAATTATGTCTAAAATGAAATATTTTTAGACTGGGCTACATAAATGAAGGACATAAACACAAAACATGACGTTACGTTAGGTTGTTACAGAAAATAACAGGGAAAATGTTTTCTCACCTGATATCGCCAATATTTTTGCAGGATATATATTCACTTCACAGGTGACCAAACAGATCCTGTGTGACCCTTTCTCTGTGTCCATATTTCAGTCTTTTGTTCTCCGTTGACCTCCACAACTCAAATTTGCTCAAAATAAGAATTTGGCAGGCAGATGTAAAATAATCCAGGTAATAATCCAGGTAACGGCCATTACTAGTGGACCGACTAAGTAAATAAGATTTACCTTAAAATTACGAAGAAAAACAATTGTTAGTATAGACACAAACCTTTATATGATGAAAATATAATGATAGAAAAGTTTGCTAAATTTGTATCCAGAATTAGTTTGAATGTAAAAGTACACATAAATATAAAACTAATAAGATGTACCTTAAAATTACGAAGAAAAACATTAAATTATTAGTATAGACATAAACCTTTATATAATGAGCTACATATTTAATTACAGATAATTACTATTAAACTACTAATAAATGTGTACATAATTAAGAAAGCAGAAAAAATACAGTACAAATAATACAGTAATTTTCTGTACAAAAATGAGAAATAAACATAATTTGTAATTATTGGCATAATACCTAAAATAACAGTTGTGTTGTTAATTTACAGATAATTTCCATAATTACAGAGTTTTGTATATCATTTTAAAAAACAGTTAAAAACAATAAAAAAATGTAAAGTTATTTTCCGTAAAAGTTGGATTTTTTTTTAAAGTGTATGATGAATTATGAAGCTACAGCCAGCAGCTGGTTAGCAAAGGTAATAAAATCCACCTTTTTATACTATAACTACTTTTAAACAAACAAGATATAGCATTAAACAAACAAGATATAATGTGCTGGTAGGTGTTATAATGTGCTGATTCTGTTACCACTGGACAGAGCCAGACTGTCTGTTTCCCCCTATTTCCAGTCTTTGTGCTAAGTTAGTCTAACCGGCTGCTGGCTGTAACCTTATAATTATCAGATATGAGAGTGGTATGGATCTTCTCATCTTTCTGCAAGAGTGTGAAAAAGCATATTTTCCTACAATGTTAAAGTATTCCTTTAAGTGACATGAGATACAGGTTGAATGATTTGACATAACTTTGTGACAGCTCAGGCCCAGAGGCAAAAGTCAATGTGATGTTGACAATTGTTGAGTCTCATTCTGTTATAGACAACTGGAAGACTTACAAAACATGTTCCCTACTTTGACTAGTAGACATGAGGAAACACTAACAAGCCTGTATCACTACACGTGTATCTGAGGCAGAAAATCCAGTTCATTCAAGTTACTCAGGTAACACTATGCTGGTATGACAGTTCTCCCTCCTCTGTGATTCATCTTGTTCCCTATTGTCATTCACTTCAGTGGTTGTACAGTCAGTAGAAGAGGAGAGGAACCCGGCAGCAGGACTGACGTCAAAGGGTTGCTCCACCATTCCACCCTTGCAGCTCCACACCCACCTGAGCTGAACACAGGTGTTGAAAACAGGCCTGTCTGGATATACAGCACCATCCCTCCAGGCGTCAGGGCATATCAAACACTGCAGATGAGTGTTTTTTAGTCTCAGCTGAGATACAGGTTGGGCTGGGTGAACTGTTGATGGGGGTTCATACATAAAAAGAGTGCTAAGAGTGAGTATTTGTGATCATGCTGACACAGAATTGTCTCTCCTTAGCATGTACTTTGATTGTTAGTGGCCAGGAATAATCTTTTTTGAGTAGACTGAGCTATGGCGATGATGAATGATGATGATGGTGTTTTATTTATTTTATTGAACCAGGAAGTCTCTTTTACAAGAGAGACCTGGCCAAAATACCAGAGCAAGATAGGTACATAAGATCACACATCATTCATTTCTAACAGTCACAGATAGCACAACAAAACAGGACATTTAAAACAATGACATTCATCATGAATCCTTTTTTGAATGTGATGCTTGAATGCCTGAAAATTATGAGATACTAATTAAAAACTTTCTAGTTGTCCCCCTTGTTTTTTTTTATTTTAATCTTTTGTTTGCTTTTTGAAGGGGAAAGATTTGATAGGTTCCTTCTTGTTTTTGAATAGTTGGTTGGGATGACGGGTATGTTTTTGACATGTTTTGTTTTGTTGTTGTTTGAAAAATGAAAAAGGAAGTGAAATAAATAGTTTTCTCAAAAATTGCTATCATCCCCCTGATAGTCTTTATCATCAATGCTACCTAAACCACACTCTTAACCCCTGAGCTGGGTTTGTCCTTCACATGGTTACACTGCTGTCAGCCTCATATGTGAGTGTGTGACCCAGGCGTGTGTGTTTGTGTGTTGCAGACAGACATGCAGGTGATTTACTGCTCAGTTTTCTACACTTGCAAAACACACAACAGATGGAGGATTTAGAATGGAACACAGTGGATTTCCCTCTGATTTCTGCTTCTCCTTCCAGTATGACATGCATCAAGAAAAGTTGTCATTACAAGCCCCTTTGCTCACAAAATGTTTTTCTAGGTTCATCTGTTTGAAATCTGTGTTTTGGAACAAATGAAACTTCCTTAACAGACATATACAGATGTTTGCTGCAAGGTAGGGATGGGACAAATAACCGATACCACGATATATAGTCACCTTTATTCATTGTTGTTGCTGAGCAACATGTTTGTTTCTCTACCTGTGAAGCCTGATTCCAATTAACATGATCCTACCTTTCCAGATCTGTAGCTCCAAACCATAGTTGGGAGATCTCTGGTTTTAGGCTATTTTATTTGACTTTAGCCTGGCTTGTAACTGTTAACTAGCTTTTCACAGTCTGGACCAACTCTGCTGTGAAAGATGCTGTAGTAAGAATGGATGAACATCTAGGGATGACAATGTCAGTATGTTGGTTTGTCCACCACTTTGGTCCAGATTAAAATATCTCAACAACTATTGTCATGAAAGTACATGAGAAGATCAATACCATTCTCATATCTGTATAGTAAACATAGTAAATACAGTAAATAGACTCCAGGAAGTCGTTGCTTCTGGCCAACAAATAGTCATAACCCCATAAAACTACAATGTGTGTGTGTGTGTTTGCCTCCGTGGTAACAGTGTGTGGTAAAAGTTCATTATCAATGCAGACTGATAACAAGTGAATGTCATTAACACAGAGCCAAAAGTGATCAGTGATGCAGAGAAACAACATGATATAAAGGCATTAATGGCACAATGTTACTCTGAATGAATGAAATGATTACCTTGTTTTACAAATGAAAAGTGACAGTTCAGTCTATCAATTATGCTCACATGGTTGACAGTAGAGTTGGTCTGTGTGTCTGTGTTTAGGAATGAGTTGACCTGTGATGTTACCTGTGTATGAGGGGTTTGTTGGTCCTCATGGTCAGCACGGATTCTAAAAGTACGCGCATTCTCAAGCACAAGAAGAAGAAACTGATAATTTAACTGGACATTTGTACTCCACAGCAGTAAAAGAAGAATGTAGTGCAGACAGACACATCCCTACTTTATCAACTCATTTGAAAAGATCAAGTGGGCTCTCCATCACTCTGCCTCCCTCACATCTCTTTGCCCTGCAGGAGAGAACACACAGGCATGCAGTGATTACCTAACAACCGAGAAGAGTGCCAGGACGGAAGGGAAGGGGGAAGCGGGGGTGAGAGAGAGTCAGTTCAATTCAGTCAGGGCTGGAACAGAAGGCAACTGAGGAGACCCTGCATCTGTCCTGCTCTCACTCTGCACTGTCTCTTCTCTTTGGGGTGGAGGCAGCAGGGCAGAGAGAATGCCAAATGATTTCTAGACTGAGAAATATATAACAGAGTTGAGAGAAAATCATTACATCTGTGACATTTTGCTGCTCCTCCTTTCTTCAAAGTGTTAATGGAGGGTACAGATGTGGATTAAGATTGAGTTCATGGTTAGAGGTTAAAGGAGAAAATCAGGATTATTATCAAAGGGTGTGAAGGATTAGGAGTTATGCAGAACAAGAAAGGCAAGTTACCATTCTATAATAATAATGACAGAATTGAATAAAACCAGGAGGAGGAGAAATTTAGCAATATAACTAGGAGCTAAATCATGAAGACCTTTAGATGTAATCAGTAAAATCTTAAAATCAATTCTAAAACGTACTAGTTACCAGCGAAGAAAGGCCAGAACATGGGCGATATTGTCTCAAGAAATAGTCTGGCTCATAACCTCTCATAAAACTGCAACATGTCGTTTTTACACTTCATTATTGATACAGATTAAACAAACGAGATATAACCTATTAATTGGTGAGTTTTAGAGGTGCTGGTAGGCGGATTTTGTTGCCTTTGGAGTGGAGAGACAGAGGAAAGATGTACAGTACAGTAGAGAGGAGGAGGGAGTAGGTGGGATGGAGTGCGGTTCTTCCCTGGTACTGTAATTGGCACAGTGACTAACAGGATGGAGGGAGTGATGTAAGAGAGAGAGGGAAACCTAATTGGTGTATGGAGGGAAATTTGGTGTCAGTTTGAATGTGTGGAGCTGCCTGCCTGCAGTAAAAACAGCTCCCCTCTCAACCCATCTGAATCTACAGGGAGCACAAAGGAGCTATTTGGAGCTGGCTCATTGCTGCTGTTGGCTGAGGAACAGTTATCAGTGTTGGAATTACAGGCTGAGTATCAGTGAATGTACAGGAATGAGCCTCAGTCATGTTGCAGCTATCTGCAAATGTAACCGCACTCAGCTGCACTTCAAGCATTCCCTCGATTCTGTGCTGTGGGCTACAGGCTGGTAGGATGTGAGGTATTTTAAAACAAAAACGATCTTAAAAAAAGTAAGAGCTGAGATTTCTCTGCTTGGACAAACGACCAGGTGGAACTGTTACTGAAAGTAATTGTAATTCGTTATTAATGTTGAATTAACCGCCGGTAGTCAAGGCTGATGTTTGTTTTTTCCAGAAAAGGATCACATGATAGGGGCATGACGAATCAGGGAAGGATAAGTCAGGGAGCGAACATGGGTGTCTGCGTCATTGATTTAGAACTCCATTTTCACCCGTCCTCACTAAAACGCAATCCGGAGTTTTCAAACTAAAATGGGGTCAGCAGTGTTTTAAAAGGTCTCAGTTTTAGGGGTTCAGAATCGCTGGAGTAGTGTTGGTGCTAGACTTAAACATAGCAAGAGTTATGTGTTTTAAAACAAAAACGTAGTAGTGTGGATGTAGCCACACACACATGCATGCACAAAAGCAGTGTTTCTCACGTGGAAACAGCTGTTGAGTCTCAAAAACTGTTGAGAATTTAATCTGAACTTTTATATGATGTGTGTGGCAATGTGTGTGTGTGTGTGTGTGTGTGCTTGATTGTTCTGCCAGGTAGACTGATGATTTGTTTTACTCCTGTTAGCCCTGTGGCAGTGTGTACAATCTACGTGTGTGTGTGTGTGTGTGTGTGTGTGTGTGTGTGTGTGGACTGTGGTGGTAAGACAGCTGGTCTTTTGTTCGGGAAAAAGATGAGTCAGACGTGCTGAGGAGAACAAAACAAAGGGTTCCAGTGTGTATATGTGTGTGTGAGAGTGTGTGTCTCGTTCAGATGAATAAGCTCGATGATAAATGTAAAAACCTTGGTGTCAGCTGAAGTTTGTTGGATGAGCAGATATAAAATTACAAATATAAAGCTGTATGTGTCGACCATGTGAGCTGTTGGTGTGGCAGAGAACAATCCACTGAGTTCAGTTTAGTCTCATTTCACCCACTTGCATTATTTCACTTAAGTAATTGTAACCTAAAGCTTGAGTGTGAGGCTTTTACATATAAATGAACGTCCGTTACATTCAAGCCGTTGCCAGACGAGTTCACATAATGCTGTTAACCCTATCACTGCCAGGTAAATCTTTCAACAGAAGTTCAAAATGCTTGATGATCACATGATTCACATAGACTTTAGATAGTTCTCTCTACATGGCTCTGGTTTGCCAGAGCTGAGGGGAGCAACCGTAGCGACGGAGTAGCTACAGCAACTAGGAGTATGGTGAAAAACCTAAGAAGCTCCAAGAAAAGTTTCTGATGCTCCAGATAAAAAAGAAACTCATTATTCAGAGGAAGGATTACAGTCAAAAAAACCAAACAAATACTGATAACCATTGGCGTCCTCTATGGAGAGCGCTGAAAGAAGAGCAGGGACTGAGGGCAGACAGGTTGTGGTGTTACTGCTTATGGACAGGCTAGTCTTTGTAAAATATCTGAAGTAGGTTATGTAGCTATTACATTTACTCTACCTAAATACTAGATTATTGTCTTGGAACTGTGGAAATTTGGCATACGTCATGAGCACGCATCGACAGTGTTTGAGTAATTACTCTCACAAGGACGAGACAGAAGTTCTGCACTCCAGCTTTAATTAGAGGAAAAGCATGCAGGTCATTAAAAGCATTCACTCATTAATACATTTAATACTTTTAAGAGTACAGTTTAGACCTACTCTATATGAAAAGTGCCCTGAGATAACTTTGTTATTGTTAAGGGGCGTTGTGTCGACCCAGCACGCAGAGACCAAACAAAGAGACTTGGATTAAACAGTTCGGCACAGTTTATTAAATGAACAGGTAATTTGAGTTCGAGCAGTGACTGGGCTTGGGAGAGCGGGCAGGCAGGGAACATCGACGTCAGGCCAGTGCCAGGGAGAAGGGACCAAACCAAAGCTGGGTAACATCCAGGACGGAATGGGGAACGACCAGCGCGGAAACTGAGTCAGGATGGTCACTGGCCTGCACGTAGAGGGGAGGAGGGAGCTGAGCGGAGGTCTGGGCCAGGCAGAGATTTCCAGGAGCAGGTCCACATAAGACAACGGTACAATCTGGCGACGATGATGAGGGACACCAGGGCTTAAGTACTAGCAGAGGTGATTGTGAATTGGACGCAGCTGTCACGATTGAGCTGCAGCAGCCACCAGCTCCGGACCACGCCCCTTGACCTAGATCACTCCACACAGGTAGACAGGGAAGACAGACAGAGACAGAAAACACAACCCCAAATAAAAACTAAGGAGAGCCCAGCCATCCCATAACAGTTATGACTTGGCGCTATATAAATAAAATTGAATTCAAATTGAATTTAATTTAAGGATCGATTCACCCAAATTACAATTCTGCTTCCAGCCCCATTCAAAGGAGATTAATAGAAAGTAGTTTGTGGTGGAATCAGTGCCCCTGTTACTTTGTTTAATCCACAGAACACGCAAGTTTTTATATTGCTGTTCTGACACGACGTGCCGGAGCTTTCGCACTTTGCAGCGATAGTTTCGGCGTCTGCCTCCGGTCTGAACCCCAACGTTATTTGCTTTATTTCCAAGAGTCAGATGAGAAGATGGATGTCAATTTCATGTCTGTGTGCTAAGAAAGGTGCTGGAGTCAAGATGTGGTTAGCCTAGCTTAGTATAAAGACTGGAAGCAGGGGGAAATGGGGAACAAATTAGCCTGGCTCTGTTCAAAAGTATGCTTACAACACTTCTAAAACTCAATGATTGACATGATTAACATTTATCTCATTTGTTTAATATGTACACAGACAGAAATGTAAAAATGATAATGTGTGGTTTTAAGGGAATTTCATGCTGGAGTTCCCTCTAAAAAATTACAGCTGGTAGGGATTTCATGACCACTGATGTTTCAAACTGTCTTCTCGACAAAAAGTGCTGAAAAATGTCTAAATCTTTTTTTAAGATGAACTTTTCTAAGTGTTGAGTCAAACTTTCCTTAGCTAACATTGCTAGCATTGTCACCATTTCCTGTGGTTATTTCACAGTAAAGGTCCATCACTACGTTCACATTAAAATGCATTTATTATATAACACATGGAGGAAGCATTGTATTAGTATCAATAGCAGCTTTATCTTTAGCATACCGTACCAAAGAAATAGTGCAGAAAAGAAAACAGTTGGGTTCTTGCTGTGACAAAGCACTGGTACCTATAAACAATATTACGCATGGGGGATTGTCTTGTCCACATGAATTCAGCAGAAACTATGTGAATATAAACAGACGTGTTTTACTCATTAACTACTGTAAATCTGGTGATGTTGGCCGAAATCACATTTTCCACAAGTTGTCCACCACAGCCCACAGTGCAGACTAGCAGTTTTAGTAGATGACTATCTCACTAGTCAGTGGCAGTGACTATGTGATGTCTTGTTGTCACAGTGTGGTTGCCAGGTGTAGTACCATCATGCAGGTACAGAGGCCAAAACCAAAAACTATGCTCACCAATAGTATCTGGTAACCCACACTTTAGCCGAGACACTGCACAGAAGTGCTAGGCGGATGGATACACTGTTCAAGAAATAGTTCCATCACATTACTCCCCCTAAAACTTCACATTGTCATATTTACAGTACATCTAGGTTCATTGTGATGGAGATGGGCATTGTGGTTTTGAGTCAGTCCCATATACACCATTCTGGTGTCATAAATACTCACTACAGCACCAGATGTGTATAATTCCACTTGTCTTTGTTAATGATTTTCCAGTTTAAAAATCAGAAGCACTCTTCTGGATATGCAGTAAAATGTTTTCCATCATAATTGTTTTCTGAATAAATTGGACATTAGAAACAGGCCGTGGTCCACGGTTGCAGAATCAGTTTCATCATCATCTATTTAGTTCTCTGATTGGTCGGTATTGGAGCTGCCAGATTCAGTCAATTCTCTGTGGATGTTTACCAGGTGTGAAAACCGACATTTATTTAGGCTTTCTGGGGCTGCACCTTCACTTCTTGTCCACAGTTTTGTACTTTACACCACAACATCTCAGAACCGGTTTGTCTGAAAAACAGACAGATGGAGCAGCTTGAGTGTATGTTGTTGTTGCTGAGCAGCAGCAGGTGTACGGCAGGAGGTGGATGGAGTGTGTCTGGCATTCTAGGAATGCAGCATGACTGGTGTTTATGTCTGCATACCTCACAGCCCTTCAACCCTCCCTCACACACTCTGGGTTTCGCTCCCTCTGTCTATGGCCTTTTCTGATCTATACTGAGCCTGAAGTATACATACCTTTTAAATAATTTCTGTTGGTGTTTGATTTCTTTTCCCAATATTCATTTCAATGTGCTGTTACTAAGAACATACTGCACACTTTTTCAGCTGTCATACCTTTTTTAAGCTGCTCTTTGTATGACCTTCAGCCAAATTCTTGAAATACAAAATGTAAATGTCGGTCTGTGTTGTCTGTTCTGATCATACATGGCTCTAATCTACCACAGAAATTCTTTATACACATAAATACACTGAGATAAATTTAAAACTTTAAAGTGTAAATGTATTTTGGAATTATCTATGTTGGACGATTCAGCCATAGATATAAATCAGTAGATGTGACATGTCATAATGACTTGCCATTCCGGGATGGAACCATATGGCAGCCATCTTACCTGGGTCCAGTTTTAAACTCACTGTAATTGGAACCTATGGTGAAATAGGTTTATGTTGTCTTTTTTTCTACCAATACACCAATATGTTTTTTTATTCAAAGTAATGAGTGTAAGACAACTGTGCCTGTCTAGAATGAACCAAAAAAATAAAGATTCTGGTAGAAATTTGATTATTATAGCTCCAAGAGAACAAATCATGCTTTCAATCATGAAGATAATCTCATAACTGTGCACTTATATTGCAGACAATGATTTTATTTTTTCAATTTTGCCTGAACTTAATATGTAAGAACTGTCTTTGGTATTCTGAATGGTTAATATAGTACATTAAGCAATATCTTTTATGTAGAAATCCTAAATAGATTCAGTATTATGGCCTATGTTGGCAGGCAATTACAATCAGAAAAACACACCTACTGTAATATATTAATATATTTATTAATGTCATAAATTGTACATAAGGAAAAAATATATTTCTCTTTCTCTGTCTCTCTCTCTCTCTCTCTCTCTCACACACACACACAGGGCTTGTGTTGATGATAAGAGGAGAGGTTGGAGAGCCTTGCTAATTGTAAATGAGGAGTTATTTTTGTTGACAAAGTTTAGTTTTGAAAGGTTTACTTTGTGCTGTAACGTTAATGCCTTCAGCAGAGCTCCTGATGGACTCGTCACAGTTGTTTTTCATTCTCATGGCAAGGTAACGCTATGGACATTATTAACGATGATAATGTGTAACTGGAATTTTGCAAAATTGTAAGCTGGACCTGAACTGCTGAAGTACAAATCTCCTTTCTCCAACTGGATTACTTTACCTGATCAAAACATGGATTTTTTTTAATTTGCTTTACTGAAAGGAAAATTGTGTAAAGGCATGAGGTAAGCTGACAACAAGTGATGTTAATATACTGGTATGATGACTGATTGCTGGATTCAAGGCGGCTAATTTTGGGTTTGCTAGATGTGGTGAACATGTAACGTTAAGTGCGACTCCTCGGCCTATATAACAATATGTTGGCTGATTGTGTATGGAGCCAGGACAGTGACAGTAATATTTGGCATCAGAAAGAAAATTTGGCTTTGAAAACAAAACCTGAACTGAAAAAGGAAACACTGGCATTGAAACATTTGTATTGGAAAAAGTTGTATTGGCACTGAAACAAGTTTCATTGAAAAATAAAAGATATTATTTTGATATTTTTTACATTCTGATGTGTTTTTCAATGACAATGTTCAGATTTTTTCTTCATGTCAGTCTTTTTTCAGTGACAGTTTCTTTTTTACGCTCTCAGGTTTTTTTTTACAATGTCAGTTTTTGTTTTTGTTGCTGTTCAAGAGTTCCCGGTGAACTCGTGGAGGCCATCGCCATAGGTTTGCGGTGATGCCAGAGGCTTCGGAGCGGACGAGAGGACGGCTGGTTCAGGAACAGTGAAGAGTGACGTTCTCTCTTTAGTATGCAGATTATATGTAAATCACGCTTTCCTTGCCCCTCCCTTCAAACCCCTCCTCTCCATGCCAAAACAGTGACAGAAAGTTGAAACTGAAAACTACTGACACTGAAAAAAACATCGTTGAAAAACACGTCAGAATGCAAAAAATATTTTAAAAAAAAGCTTTTTTTTATTTTTATTCCTATCTTTTATTTTTCAATGAAATTTGTTTCAGTGCCAATGCAACTTTTTCCAGTACAAATGTTTCAATGCCAATGTTTCCTTTTTCAGTTCAGGTTTTGTTTTCAAAGCCAAAATTTCTTTTCGATGCCAAATATTACTGCCACTGTCCTGGCTCCATAATTGTGTGGTTGGTTAGTGTTTCCCGTTGCTGTCAAGGACGTGGCTAATGTTACTGTTGTGTTGATTTGCCTGGTGATTTATTAAATGGGAATTACGAGTGAAGATGAGCACTTCTCCTTGTCGTTATCGTGTTGTGGTTACTTTAACGTTACACCTGATTGGCCTGGAATCGGCTGCTTAGTGGTCAAATGTTGGGGTAATATTAATAACTTTGTTATAATGTTAACGTTACTAAACGTTAAGTAATAGCTAACATTAGAACAACGTTTGCTGATTATAACTTGTCTGTTTAGCTAACAGATCAATGCTATTGAGAGCTAGCAATCAGCAACTGCTGGAACTCAGCTGGTCCGTTACTTGGTTACGTTAGGTAAGGGTAAAGTTACGTAGTTTACCAACTTTTTGTAGTTTTAGTTGACCCACATGTTAAAAATAAATCTCTCATCTACTCTATACTGACGTGTGGAGTGATGCCAGCCTCCCTGGTCTCTTTGGTCCTTTTAGTAAAGCAATTAAAAGCTGCACAGCCGACAAACATAGTTGCTGCCCATAGGTGGCGATTGTAAACAATACCCAGGTAAGATGGCGGACGGTTATACCATGAGTTATGACGTAATGTCACATGTACTGTTTTATATCTATGGATTCAGCACCACACAATTTATGTCCAATGCTAACATTCAGAGCTAATGCATGAAGCAGTGTGTCCTTAATGTAGTAAGGTTGAACGCATGGGTGTGGAGGTGGTGGATGGGATTTTTCAGAAAACCGTAACCCTAACACACACAAGCATTAGGCTATGTCTACATTAAGAGGTCAAACTTTTAGATGGCTTAAAATTTAGACTGCTTACTGTCTAAATGAAGCTGTTGTGTTAAATCAACTTGTGTCGACATTAGCATTTCCAGGTCGTTTCAGTAGAGACCTCTGTCCACAATGAAACACCTGAACAACATAAAAACGGCTTTGCCCACTTTTCAGTTGGCAAATAAAAAACTGCCAACACCTGGAAAGGAGTGGGAAAGACAAAGCTAAATCATAATTTCACATTCAGGAAGTTGTCCAATGAAATCAACATAAATACAGGTTAATGGCAACAGCTGTTCTGTATGATTGGCTTTATCAATGTTTAAAATGTGTGATTACAGAAAAAGCAGTGTCAGCCTGTTACACATCCGTTCAGTCTTCTCCTGCTCTTTGTGGTCACCTATACTGTGTTTTAATGCAGCTAAATTCACAGCATAGTTGTTCTCCTTTACATAATGTTTCTGTTGTCAGACAACTGAACAACTGAATACTAGTTATGGAATCCCAGAACATAAACACTACATGTTAACCAGCAGTCATTCCCAAGCTGCTGCCATGTGGTGATAAAATAATTATTTTAGAACCCTTACTGGGCTGGCTTATGTCATCATTTTGTGAAAGCTCCCCGTTACCCATATGATTAATACAGCTGATGCCAAACAGCTAATGCAAGCTATTGCTCCATTCCTTGGACGTAATTCAGGGTTTTGCATTGATAATTGTCCAATATCAATACTCTGTCTGGTATTAGGGTTGGTATTTCAGTTGCTATTATTCAGTGCAGTGCCATTTTTGTTCATCATTTTAATTTTATCTTGTGTTTGAGGTGAAATACGTGTTTCCATGATCCTCAGTTTTTATTATCTCTTTTGCTCAGTGTGGCATATTTTCAGCTGCTGTTTGAATGTCTTGCTTACTCATGAATAAAGTGTACTCTCTATGCTTTGATGACTACATGAATATCCACTCAGCGTGATATCAAACCGTGATAAATGATCGAAGTAACTAGTCTTTTTTCTGTCTGAATGGCTCTCTCGCTCTCGCTCTCTGTCACACACACACTCCCACACAGTCCCACTCTTTACCCATATACTTCTCAGTTGAGTAAACAAACAGTAGACTGTCTGTACAAGACACTTCAATGGACAGACAGTCCTGTGCTTCTAAAACTATCAGCTGTGTGAGTGTGTGTGTACCTTTAACAAAGGCTGATGTAATGCATGTACTCTATACACAGCAGGTGACATAATTGTGTGTTTATGTAAAATGTATGTAAATAAAGCGCTCATACACAGCTGAAGAAAAAGTACTAGTATTACAGAACATGTCTTTGAGAACAGCAAGTATTACTGTATGCACACACACACCTCTATATGTACAGATAAATATGCACATACTGCTGGATTAAAAGAAAGGTATGAGAGATTGATTTGTTGGAGATCACAGGCACACTCACGGCCTGCTGCTCACAGTAAACACTAGCAAGGATCTGCCTCTGTTTTATGGAGCACCAACACCATCTCTTTGTGTCTTTTGATTTTGCACTTTGTTTGGCTCTCTCTGACCCCCTTTCTCTTCCACATCTCACTCTTTTTGCTTCTCATCAGCTTACATGCTTTCTGTCTCTTCATCTTTGTCTTTCTTTTCATTTTCTCTACATATGTACTGTAGGTTAAAGATCCTCTTTCAATGATCCAAACCATTCTCTTTCCTCAGATCTAACACAACAGAACTGCAGCAGCACTAATATCTCAAAGTGTTTCTCCTGTCAAGTTAAACTGTTCAGGGGGTAAAACCTCTAATCTAAATCTCACTCAACTGTGTTCTTGGGTTATAATTTAATAATCTTAAGAATCAGCTTAAGAGTCCTTGGACAGGCTCATCACTGTGCTGCACTGTGTTCAGATCTTCCTTTGCCTCAGTCCACCCTCTCCAACATGAAACAAAGCAGAAATCAAACTTCTGCATCCAAATCTTTTCAGCTTATTTCGTGTCCTCTGTTTGTAGTTTGCAGATATTTTATAACTTTTTAACCCCATAAAAGATTTTGAACAAACGTTACTTAAACAGGAGGAAATAGTGCATTTGTTGTAAGGGTGCACCGATCGCTATTGGCCGATATTTGTTCTAAATAGTTTGATCGGTGGTCTTTATAAAGGCTGATCAGTAGAGCCAATCAGATGACGCATAATATGCACTGCTAAAATGGCTTCACTGGCAGGGGCGATTCTAGGATCAGACCTTTAGGGGGGCTCCCCAGCTAGAAATGTTTTGTTATAAAAACGTTCTGAGAATATTACCATGCAATGTTCTAGTAATGTTTTCAGTGGGAAGTTTTTATTTTGTTCCTAGAATGTTCTTCTTAAAGGTAGGATAATATTCTCTAAAAACATTCTTAAATGTTTTTGATAACATTGTCAGAACATTATGCCCTAACATTCTTCAAACGTTTTCAGCTGCAAGTTTTTTTAATGTTCCCAGAATGTTCTTAGTTTAGAGTAGGATAATGTGCTTTAAAAACATTATACAAATGTTTTGTGGTAACATTTTTAAAATGTATAAACCACTCAGCTAAAACGTCCCAAGTCAACATTCTCAAACCCCACATTTCAGTGTGTACTACTAAAAAAAAGTGATTGTGCCTTTAATCTTTAAAACAACGGGTAGTTTGATAGTAATATTTGTCTATTTTCTATTTATGTGGTGGTGCACCGCTGCTGAATAACATGGGATAGGTTGCAGGTCTGCCGAAGTTACGTTAGCTACATTACTCACTGCTGTTGCTGTTATCTGGAGTTCTCCATTGCATATTATTAAAAAAAGCGTTGTGTCATCTCAGGCCTCAATAACATTTTCAGAATGTTGCTTTGAAAATGTTCTTCCCTTGTTATCATGTAACATTGTGGGAATGTTTTATAAAAGAACATTCTATAATCTGCTACCTCAATAATGTCCCCAAAACATCCTTAGAATGTTGCAGTTAGAACGTTATGTCTTAGTTAACATTTAACCTTATAGGAACATTATTTGAAATTATAAACATCCTTAAAACATTCTTTGAACATTAGATTAAAACGTTTTCTTTAAAACATTATTAGAACTTGTAGGTAACGTTAGCCAATGTTGTGGGAACGTTTCCTGCTAGCTGGGTCAGCCCCTAATGAGAATGTGAAATGCACACAGTACCTTGCAAAAGCTAAATCACTCATTTCATTGGATAACAATTAATACATTAATATTTTTCTATATATTTTTAATTTACAACAATACTTTTAATAAATAGTAAGTAACATGAGTTTTATATCACAAAATATTTCTTAAGAAAATTAAATATATATATATATATATATATATACATATATATATATAGTATATACAAAGTATTCAACCCCTTTTAAATTCCGCAATTTGACTGAAATTGAAAATTTGATTTTATTTGACTTAAAGCTATGCATTTTCATATAATTTTAGACTATTATCATTACAATATTTATAAAAATAAAGTGTCATAAAAATTAATAATCACAAAATAACATTGGTTAAACAAGGCTTATAGTGAAGGGATATGAAATGCAATTTGCTCATCCTCCCAAAGTTATCTTTCTCTTATCCATACTCTTATCAGCCTGGTTATTTATCAATACCCTTAATAGTTCTTTTTCATAAAGAATTGGGTTTTTTAAATTATCATTTTAATCATTATCATTTGTCTCAGCCAGTAGCTAAGTTTACAAGAATTTGCCAAATTATAAGATTTGAGGCAAACTGAGATAAACAGTTAATGTAACGGCTAATGTTACATACAGACAGCTTTTGTTTTAGCTTGTTTGTAATAATACGCTATTAGCTTAGCAAGCGTGCCGTGGTTGTATAAAACAACAGCTGCGGACAAGCAGGTGGAAACATTGCTTCTACTTTTTCTACTTTTTACTTGAGTTGTCGTCAAAAAATATAAAATGTTTTTCCAGTTTTTTACAATTGCTTACAAAAATAACACACAGTTAGTGAAACCTGACACTCAAGGGACAAAACCTCAGCCCAGATCTGCACATAAGTACATTCTCAGCCTCACACTTTTTGCAAAACACTAAACACACTTCTCTACATTAGACACAGAAATCTAACATGTCACCTGTTTGCCATTTCAAAGCACTGCCTTTCAAAATACCACACCTATAACCAATTGATCAAACACGGCCATCAGGTGTACAGACACTTAGGTGCTTAATTGTAAACTCACCAATCAGGAGTAAACACTATATAAAGACTACATGTGAGTGTACCTGTCTTCAACAAAAATGCAAGGCAACGTTGCAGTAAGAGGTGGAGGGAGAGGGATACAATGTCATCTGGGACAATCTATCTTTCCACCGATCTTCTCTGGTCCAAAACTGGTTTCATCAGTATCCAAATTTTGAAAAGATTCCTTAACCCCATTGAGGAGTATTTTTCAGCATGGTGGTGGAAGGTTTACGATCTCCATGTCAGGATACCCCTCATTCAAGCCATGGACGAGGCCTGCAACCAAATTGATGCAGGGTCTGTGCAAGGATGGATTTGCCATTCAAGAAGATTTTTTCCTCCCTGCCTTGCGAGAGAGGACATAGCCTGTGATGTGGATGAAGTGCCACGGCCAGATCCAGCGAGGCAAAGAGACAATGCTTAGGTTTTTCTTTTTTTAAATGTAATTTATGCTTTCTTTTCTGTCTCCACAAATGTTTTTATGTACTATATTCCATTTAGAATATGTTCTGTTCTGATTTTCTGCAACCTTTGGAAATGCATGGATGCATTAACTAATTTTACAATGTGGAGTGAAATAAATATTTTCATCAGTGTGCAGTACTGGTCTTGTGTGTTGTGTTTGGTCAGTATATTCAAGTACTTTAACCTCATTTGAAATGTAGAAATGTTAAAAGTGTTTTAGATTTAGCACAGCAGTGTGTAACTGGTTCAAACTGAATACATAGTTATTAGTTTTTCACAATTGTTTACACACCTTTTCTAAAACCTTTTCTGTTTTTTTGCATCAAAATGACACACACATGCCATCATATGAATAGATCTTTCTACCAACCAACAACACACTGATGTGCTCAACACAAAACACTACTATGAATATCTTATCAGTAGGTTTATACCTTTTGCATTTTCAGTGTTGCACTGTAGCCGGTTGTAAAACATTGTTACAGTAATGTATATCTACTCAAATATATATAAATAAACACACACACAAATGCAATACAATGACAAAAACATTTTATTTTTTTCCCCCAAAATGCTGTATTTTGGAACGTGTTTTGTATGTAACACTTTACATACTCAACAGGAAAAAACCAGGAAAAACATTCAGTGAGATAAAGGTTTTCTCATTTTTTCAAAACTCTAAACACATAAAGACAAAAACAAATGCAAAATGTAAGAAAAACCAAATTAGGCTGCATCCTGCCTCCTATTTTGGTCTGGCCACAGCACCTCATCTACGTCACAAGCCATGTTCTCCCTGGCTAAACAGCGGGGAAAGAATCTTCTGGAATGATGGATCCAGCTGCCGAAAGCCCCACAACAACTTCACCACATGCATCCTCCATTGCCTGGAGAAGAGGCATGCGTGCGAGGGGATGGCGGTCATACAACTTGCCATGCCGAGAAAAACTCTTCAATTGGGTTTAGGAATGGGGAATATGGTGGGAGGTATAGAACAATTAATTGTGGGTGGTCAATGAACCAGTTGCAGACCAGAGCAGCCCGGTGGAAACTCACGTTTCTGACAACATACCTGGGCTGCTCTGGTCCACCCCTCTGCTCAGCTGGAATGAGGATGCCATGTAGTGTGTCCAGGAATGTGATGAGAAGGGCGGTCGAGGCAGATGACCGTCCACCCAGAGCCTGGTTCTGCTCAAGGTTTCTACCTGTTAAAAGGGAGTTTTTCCTTGCCACTGTCGCCTAGTGCTTGCTCATGGTGGGAACTGCTGGGTCTCTGTAAATATAAAGAGTCGGTCTAGACCTGCTCTATACAAAAAAGTGCCCTGAGATAACTTTGTTATGATATGGCACTATATAAATAAACTGAATTGTTGTAGGGACCAACACCATGGCATGGCGATGGAGGACACCTTGCTGGCTAATGGCTGCGCACAGGGTGATATTCCCTCCACGCTGTCCAGGGACATTCACAATGGCGCAGCGGCCAATAATGTTCTGTCCCCATTCCCTTATTTTGGCTAGGTTAAAGCCAGCCTCATCAATAAAAATATAATGTGCTGAATTGCAGCGGCATCCATCTCCAAGACTCTCTGAAACAGACAAGACAATATGAGAAATAGACCTAGAGCAGTCAATATGGTGAAGCACAATACAACAGATTACAGTACTGTAATGTGTCTATACAGTGCTGATATGATAGTAAATTCATAGTATAGTACTTACTTGCCTGCCCAGCCTCCCTCATACTCAATCCATGGTTGAGCACATGGTCAACCAATGTGGCCCTGATCTCATTTAAGACAACTGTCCTTCCTTGTCCTTGTCCTCCTCTTCCTCCTCTTACTCTCTGTCATGCTTCGGCTATCCCTCCTGAGCACCTCTCTCCCCGCCCCGGTATGCCTTCCCCTGGTGTAATTACCCTGATGTCTCCCACCTGTGTCTTGTTAGCGTCTCTCCCTCTGCGTATTTAGTCTCTGGTCTCCCTTGTTTGTTTGCCAGTTCGTCTTGTCCTCTTTGTCAAGCGTGCCAGCCCTCTCCCAGAGTTAAGTGCTAGTTCTCCTTGTGTTTCTGTTCTTATCTCCAGTGTTTATTTTGTTACTTTTCAAGCATTTTTTCCAAGCCGTTTCTGTGTGCCTTCCTGAGTGAAGTGATTTTTTTGTTTCTAGACTGTGCTGAGTTTTCTGCATCTATTTTGCCTTTTTGCCCTTTTTTGGCAATAAACTCCTGTGTTTTTTGAACCTCCTAGTCTGTGGTCTGCATTTCTGAGTCCGTGCCTCTCGTTCATTCTGTGATAGTACGAACTGGCCAGAAGAATGGACTCCGCAGACCCAGACGCTGTACGGGCCACCATCCAGACCGAGGGGAAACGCCTTCACCAGCAGGAAGAACAGCTCACCGCCCTTCGCCTGGAGATGTGGGGCATGATGGAGCATCAACAGAGTGTGCTCTCCTCGTTCGGTGGTCAGCTGGAAGCCCTGGTCAGCCAACTGCAGGGAGCCCAGCGCCCGTCCGGACCATCCGCACCGGACCCGGTGGGCGATCCTGCCCCGGCCTCTTCTGCTCCGCCTCAGCCACAAATGGCTTCTGTGCAGCACCTCCCCTCGCCCCACCTTTCCCGACCGGAGAGCTTCTCTCCGAGTCTGGGGACTGTCGCCCCTTTTTGACTCCATTTTGAGCTCCAGGCGGCTTCCTATCCGACCGGGCCAAGGTATGGTATAATCTCGCACCTCTCCGGCCGGGCAGAGGCCTGGGCAATGGCTGAGTGGAGGAGGCGCTCCCCGGTGTGTGATTCCCTCAGTCTTCTTACCGAAACCCTTTCGAAGATCTTCCAGCACACTACTCCGGGGCGGGAGCCTGCCCAGGTCCTGGTAAACCTGCGCCAAGGGAGGAGGCGGGTGTCGGAGTTCGCGGACAGCGGCTGGAATGACTCTGCACTTTTCAACACCTTTTTGCACGGGCTCTCTGACCCCCTGAAGGACCAGTTGGCTCCTCTCGAGCTCCCCGCAGATCTTGACTCTCTCATCTCCCTTGCTATTAAAATAGACAAGTGTCTCCATAAAAGGTAGAGGGAGAGACTTTGGCCCAGCAATTCCCCTCCTCACTGCAGGGGTCCTTCGCCACCATCCCTCTTCCCAGCTTGGCGCCCCCCGACTCAGCTCTCCTCTCCGGCGACGCTCACAGCGCCCCCTTCGGGCCCGGAGGAACCCATGCAGTTGGGGAGAGCCAAGCTGTCCCCAGAGGAATGACAGTAATGCCTGCTGGAGGGGAGGTGTATTTATTGCACCCAGAAAGGACACGTTATTGCTCACTGTCCAGTAAAAGACCAGGCTCATCAGTGAAGGAGAAGGCACTGGTGAGTCGAACCTCCTTTTCCTCTCCCCCCTCTCAATCCCTACCTCTAGTGACTCTCTCCTCCCCTGTGTTATCCCTCACTCTCCCTGCACTCGTGGATTTGGGGTCGGACGCCATCTTCAAGGACCAGGGCCTCGCCGGAGGGTTGGGCTTGGCTTCTGTTCCACTGCCCGGTCCCCGGCAAGCCACAGCCTTAGACGGCCGTCCCCTATGCACCATAACGCACCAGAGCTGCCTGGCAGGGGCGGTTACCTGGGAAGTTGAGGAGAGAGTCAAATGGGCATGTGAATCTGTTGATCCCCTGGCCGGCTGCCCGCCAAACCGTCTGTTTGTACCTCCGTCTCTCCGCTCCCAGGTCATCGATGGGGCTCATGCCTCCCCCCTCTCCTGCCATGCAGGGGTTAAGAGGACCCAATCTGTCATCCAGCAGCGCTTTTGGTGGCCTGGGATGGTCAAGGAGGTGGTTAGGCTTACTCTCCCAAGGACCATGAGAATCCACCCCACCTTCCATGTGGCCAGGGTCAAGCCAGTCAGGGAGCGCCTCTTGGTGCCCACCTCGGCGCAGAGCATCATTTCATGAGGTTCCTAGTGCCACAGTTCACTGAGAGATTTATTTTTACACTTAGCTCCAAACCAGCATGTAAATGATCTTGGTATCCTAACTAATATCATGGCTTCACTACCCCCCATAAAATATAACGTCACGATGGGGTCTAACAAAGACTTCACATTTCTCATCTTTGTCATGCACGTGTCAATAAATTGTTAAGTCTCTCCTGATTGAACTAATGCTTGATTGTGTTACTGTAACAAGCACCAAACTGCTGGACATGTTACATCCCATTAGACTTTGTCTGTTCTTCTTCATTTTGAATTTCTGACCTGTCTCGCCTCTTCAGTTCCAGCCCTCGTGTCTCTTTGATTATCCACACCTGCTCCCCAGTGTTCACCTGCCCGATTCCCTCGTTAACCACTTCCCTACTTATACCGGTCCCCTTCCTTTGTTCTCTGTGGCTTCATACTGCTTGTCTTGTGCTAGTTTTGTGCTCTTGTTTTGGATGTTATCCTTGTGCTTCTGTTCCCCAAACCTGGACATGCCCAACACCTGT